>JAJQXH010000011.1:2255000-2260000 GCA_022343465.1 Oscheius sp. G VE-2021
GCTCCATGGAGCACTGAAAAAAATATCTAAAAAAAATATTATTTTGCAATGCTCCATGGAGCACTGAAAAATATAAAAAAAAATATAATTTTACAATGCTCCATGGAGCACTGAAAAAAATATAAAAATTTATATTGCAATGCTCCATGGAGCACTGAAAAATATATAAAAAATATTATTTTGCAATGCTCCATGGAGGACTGAAAAAATATCTAAAAAATATTATTTTGCAATGCTCCATGGAGCACTGAAAAAAATAAAAAAAATATAATTTTACAATGCTCCATGGAGCAGTGAAAAATATAAAAAATTACATTGCAATGTTCCATGGAGCACTGAAAAATATATAAAAAATATTATTTTGCAATGCTCCATGGAGCACTGAAAAAAATATAAAAAATTATATTGCAATGCTCCATGGAGCACTGAAAAATATATAAAAAATATTATTTTGCAATGCTCCATGGAGCACTGAAAAAAATATTTAAAAAAATATTATTTTGGAATGCTCCATGGAGCACTGAAAAATATATAAAAAATTATTATTTTACAATGCTCCATGGAGCAGTGAAAAAAATATAAAAAATTATATTGCAATGTTCCATGGAGCACTGAAAAAAATATTTAAAAAAATATTATTTTGCAATGCTCCATGGAGCACTGAAAAAAATATTTAAAAAAATATTATTTTGCAATGCTCCATGGAGCACTGAAAAAAATATCTAAAAAAAATATTATTTTGCAATGCTCCATGGAGCACTGAAAAATATAAAAAAAAATATAATTTTACAATGCTCCATGGAGCACTGAAAAAAATATAAAAATTTATATTGCAATGCTCCATGGAGCACTGAAAAATATATAAAAAATATTATTTTGCAATGCTCCATGGAGCACTGAAAAAAATATCTAAAAAAAATATTATTTTGCAATGCTCCATGGAGCACTGAAAAAAATAAAAAAAATATAATTTTACAATGCTCCATGGAGCAGTGAAAAATATAAAAAATTACATTGCAATGTTCCATGGAGCACTGAAAAATATATAAAAAATATTATTTTGCAATGCTCCATGGAGCACTGAAAAAAATATAAAAAATTATATTGCAATGCTCCATGGAGCACTGAAAAATATATAAAAAATATTATTTTGCAATGCTCCATGGAGCACTGAAAAAAATATTTTAAAAAAAACATATTATTTTGCAATGCTCCATGGAGCAGTGAAAAAAATATTAAAAAAAAACATTATTTTGCAATGCTGCATGGAGCACTGAAAAATATATATTAAAAAAAAATATTATTTTGCAATGCTCCATGGAGCACTGAAAAATATATAAAAAATATTATTTTACAATGCTCCCTGGAGCATTGAAAAAAGTATTTTAAAAAAAATTATTTTGCAATGCTCCATGGAGCAGTGAAAAAAATATCTAAAAAAAATATTATTTTGCAATGCTCCATGGAGCAATGAAAAATTAATTTAAAAAAAATATTATTTTACAGCGCTCCATGGAGCAGTGAAAAAAATATTTTAAAAAAATTATTATTTTGCAATGCTCCATTGAGCACTGAAAAATATATAAAAAATATTATTTTGCAATGCTCCATGGAGCACTGAAAAAAATATTTAAAAAAAAATAATATTTTGCAATGCTCCATGGAGCAATGAAAAATTAATTTTAAAAAAATATTATTTTACAGCGCTCCATGGAGCAGTGAAAAAAATATTTTAAAAAAATTATTATTTTGCAATGCTCCATGGAGCACTGAAAAATATATAAAAAATATTATTTTGCAATGCTCCATGGAGCACTGAAAAAAATATTTAAAAAAAAATAATATTTTGCAATGCTCCATGGAGCACTGAAAAATATATAAAAAATATTATTTTGCAATGCTCCATGGAGCACTGAAAAAAATATTTAAAAAAAAATAATATTTTGCAATGCTCCATGGAGCAATGAAAAATTAATTTTAAAAAAATATTATTTTACAGCGCTCCATGGAGCAGTGAAAAAAATATTTTAAAAAAATTATTATTTTACAATGCTCCATGGAGCACTGAAAAATATATAAAAAAATATTTTCGACAATGCTCCGTGGAGCACTGAAAAAAATATTTTAAAAAAATATTATTTTGCAATTCTCCATGGAGCACTGAAAATTATATTTAAAAAAATATTATTTTGCAATGCTTCATGGAACACTGAAAAATATATTTTTAAAAAAATTATTTTGCAATTCTCCATGGAGCACTGAAAATTATATTTTAAAAAATATTATTTTGCAATGCTCCATGGAGCACTGAAAAATATATTTAAAAAAATATTATTTTGCAATGCTCCATGGAGCACTGAAAAATATATTTAAAAAAATATTATTTTGCAATTCTCTATGGAGCACTGAAAATTATATTAAAAAACATTATTTTGCAATTCTCCATGGAGCACTGAAAAATATATTTTAAAAAATATTATTTTGCAATTCTCTATGGAGCACTGAAAATTATATTAAAAAACATTATTTTAAAATGCTCCATGGAGCACTGAAAAATATATTTAAAAAAATATTATTTTGCAATGCTCCATGGAGCACTGAAAAATATATTTAAAAAAATATTATTTTGCAATGCTCCATGGAGCACTGAAAAATATATATAAAAAAATTTTATTTTGCAATGCTCCATGGAGCACTGAAAAATATATATAAAAAATATTATTTTGCAATTCTCCATGGAGCACTGAAAATTATATTAAAAAACATTATTTTAAAATGCTCCATGGAGCACTGACACAAATATTTATGAAAATATTATTTAGCAATGCTCCATGGAGCACTGAAAAATATAAATTTAAAAAAAATTATTTTGCAATGCTACATAGAGCAGTTAAAAGTATATTTATCTAAAAAGTTATTTTAAACGAAACCACAAAAATTAAGTGAAAAAAAGTTTAAAAAAAACAGTTTTCTATTTTTTTTTTTGAAATTTATTTTGATTTCTTAAGAAAGAAAAAAATGAAAAAAAAACTAGCTGGGAGAGAAAAATACGGATCAACTGAACAAAATATTATGCAATAGGCCGTAGATTCATGTATCATCTTTTCGTGGCGGGACCGATAATTTTTGCAGCAGAATAGCCAAAATCCAAGGCAGCCTTCAGGCAAAAATGTATGTATGAGCGTGTGCACGTGAGTATGTGAGTGTTTTCAAAATTTTGAATCAAGTGAGACATTTCGGAAACTCTAAAAAGTGACAAACCATGCATATCGTCATTTCGTTTGCTTTTCCGGATGAATCAACATATAAGCTTCTTCCAAGTCCATGGAGTGGTGGTCCCTGCAGCACCCAGAAGCTATGTGACTGTAGAAGGAAGGTGACTAAGGAAAACAACCCAAATCATAATCGTCATAGTGACATCATTTGGGGAAGTCCACGCCTCTCACGGAAGGCACAAAAGCATCTGGAGAATAGTGGAGACCAACTGATCGTGAGATGCCTCGTCAAATGCCTGAAAGAAGTGAGCCTCTCTCTCTCTCTCTCTCTCTCTCTCTCTCTCTTTCTTTCTCTCTCTTTCTCTCTCTCTCTCTCTGTTTCTCTCTCTTTCTCTCTCTCTCTCTCTCTGTTTCTCTCTATTTTTCTCTCTCTCTCTAACTTTTCAATCCATTTAGGCCTTCCTTGCCGTGGTTGCCTGACAAAAATTCCAATTTCCAAGAATCTTCGAAAAGACAAAGTCAGCGTCGATTGCATTAAACGGGAATGTCCCTTTTTCACCCTGATAAAACCGCCCACACCAGGATTTCAGTCAGTTTCAATTGTCCAAAAATTAATTTATTACTTTTCTCAGATGGCGAAGATGAGTTGACTGCCACAACTTCCAAGAGCTCGAACGTGCCCAAAATGATAAAAAGTGCAATTCCTGCAACGTCGTAACCACTTTTGAAGGTAAATAAACTTTTTATAAAATCAGAATTACTGTATTTAGGACCTTACGAGTACAGACAACTTCGTATTCTTCCGAGATAGGAGGAGAAAAAGGAGAAGAAAAGAAGAAAGAGCGAGAGAACCCCGACAGAAACAAAAACTATCATTGTTTTTAACCCGTTCTTAATTATTTTTGTAAATTAATTTTGTACTTTTGCGTAGTATTGCTGTATAGTAAAACGTTTCCACAGTTAAGCCTTTTTTGGTGGCCTCAGGCCGCTTTCTGCTTTTTCTGGCAGCCTCAGGCCGCTTTCCGCATTTTCTGGCAACCTCAGGCCGCTTTCTGCTTTTTCTGGCAACCTCAGGCCACTTTCTGCTTTTTCTGGCAGCCTCAGGCCGCTTTCCTCTTTTTTCTGGCACCTCAGGCCGCTTTCTGCTTTTTCTGGCAACCTCAGGCCACTTTCTGCTTTTTCTGGCAGCCTCAGGCCGCTTTCCTCTTTTTTCTGGCACCTCAAGCCGCTTTCTGCTTTTTCTGGCAACCTCAGGTCGCTTTCTGTTTTCAATGTCAACCTAAGGCCGCTTTCTGCAGACTTTTGCCTGCAAAAAAGAGACATCTCCTTCAAAGCTCAACAGTAAACACAAGAATGCCCACTGCATATGATATTTGTGGTCAGCGTCCGTCTTTTTTTGTCAAATGAATCACATACGGAATCTTTTATGCCGGAAGCTACAGTCATGGCTATATGTGCACAAAAAGGGTGTGAAACATTCAAAGACCAAACGGAAAAAGACTATTTTTTGCAAATCCGGAAGAAACCCGCCCATTTGCGGGTATAAAATGCAATGGAGAAGGAGTTTGGCCAGCTCTTTCCTCACTTTCAGGTGCACATGCCCCTTTTTCGCCGTCATCGTTGTTCTGTTCGTTCTAACCGTCAGAGAATGGCGCGTGAGAATGAAACTGTTCAGAGGCCTCAAGAAGCCGAAGTTTCAGGTAATCACGTTGGTATAAAAGAAAGAGAGAGAGAGAGAGAGAGAGAGAGATGTGAGTGTGTTTTGTCGTCGCCCAATGAGCTTTC
>JAJQXH010000011.1:2265000-2377795 GCA_022343465.1 Oscheius sp. G VE-2021
CTCTCTCCCTCTCCCTCTCTCCCTCTCTCTCTCTCTCTCTCTCTCTCTCTCTCTCTCTCTCTCTCTCTCTCTCTCTCTCTCTCTCTCTCTTCCTCTCTCTCTCTCTCTCTCTCTCTCTCTCTCTCTCTCTCTCTCTCTCTCTTGTTCTCTACATCTCTCCCTTACCTAGGGTACATTGATCTGCGTGTTAGAAAATATGATTATACAATCTTGTAAACGTGTGGACGTGTGAGCGTGATGAAAATGATCAATGTAATTCATTTTTTTCAGATTTATCTCACAAGTCAACTACTCCCGTTGGACAGTGGTCCGTCAAGCAAAGCATATCCCTTGGTCCTCTGAGCCCAGAACCCTACCTCAATTCAATGTCTCACGATTTTCCACAATCTCCAAGCACTAATTCTAAAGTCTCGGAACGGTAAGTCGATACCTCAACCAATAACTAATAATGGTTTTAGTATCATCTCAGCTCCATTACAACTTTTGGATTTTGATGACAGTTGTTTCGAAGATTTATTGTTGCGAATAAGTATATTTCAAAGTGATAAAAATATATCATGGCAATTCAGAGGCAACGAACATGGACGATGATTCCATATTGTCGAGTTTGACGAAAACTCAGGATGAAACCAAGGACATTCTTAAAAATATGCTCGACACGGTTCCTTCGCTTACTCAGAAGATGGCAGAGGTACGTTTCTCTCTCTCTCTCTCTCTCTCTCTCTCTCTCTTCCCTCTCGCTCTCGCTCTATTTCTTTATCTCTCTCTTCTCTTTCTCTCTCCATTGATCAATGTTTAAAGGAAAAAAGTTCCATGCAGCAAAATTCCAACCGCGCCAAAATAATGGAGCTCGAAATCGAGTTGAAGGAGGCCAGAGATGAGCTCAAAGAAGCCCACCGCACCATTTATCAACTCAGCAGAGCCGTTGGTAAGTTTTTCGTCAACAATAAATAGCCCGGAACCTTTTTTTTTTACAAAGTTTATGAAAACGATTAATAAGTACTTAAAAAATCAAGAATTGGTACGTTTTGGCGGAAAATTTAAGTTTAGTCCAAATTTTTATATCGAATACGGCACGCTTAACAGGAAAACAGCAAAACAGCGAGGGTTCGGATCCACCCCCGGAAAAAAGTTTTCTTACACATGTAATAAATCTAAAAAAAGGGGTTTGTATTTAAAAAATTTTATGTTTGTTTTGAAGTGAAAAAAAGGTCTTAAAATGTTTGGCTTGCGGTGGATCCGAACCCTCGATCTTTGCCTGGTAAGTGGGGCGGCCACCTGAGCCATGCTTGGGAAGCACTCAACAAATTTTCAAAAAAAAAACTATATAAAATTAACACTTTTTACCAATTTGTTTCAGGAACTGGCGAAGAAATGAAGGAAAAACTGGATGAACTCGTAAAATTAGACCTCAAACGTAATATGAAAATGGAGACACTTCTGACCAAACTACGAAAGCAAGAAGAAGAAAACGCAGAATTAAAGAAGAATCTGAAGGGCACCGTAACTGAACTTTCACTACTTCAACATAAAATCACCCTGCTTCAAAGGACCTCTGAAGCAATCGAGGACACCGTAAGGAGTAATGCACCAAATGGTAATTTTTTTAAATTTCAATTTTTTGAATCAATTTTGAATTTCAGTCGAGGGGCTAGAAAATCGTCTGCAGGAAATGTTCAACAAGGAATCGACTGAACTGAGAGGTTGAAAATTTCTAGAAAATCAAAATTTCAATTTTCAGATTCAGAAAACAAAATTCAAAAAATCGATATTTTGGTCGAAACTGTCAATTCATTGGAGCAAAAAATCGATGAAATCAAAACTCGATCGGAAAATTCAACTAATTCGAGGGATGACAGGGTCATTGAACTTTTGAATTCACTGAGACAAGATCAGGATTCGATTAAAGATACTTGTAAGTTTAAAAAGATAATTAAAAAAATTAAAGTGATTTTAGTGGGAATTTGGAAAACGACCCGCGTTGTGAATGAAAAAGACAAAGAGATGGAAGATTGGTTGAAGACAGTTCTCACAGGTAATTGAAAAGTTTTTTTTCTTTTTCTTTTTGTTTTGATTTTTTATACAAAAACAAAACAATGTTTTTAGGTAAACTATCCTGGATGCGTTCAAGGGTCTTTTTGAGAGATGGGCGGATTCAAACGGAAACAGGTAATTTTTAAAACCTATAAATACATTATAGTGTTAAAAACGTCATTTTTTCAATTTGCGCCTGATTGCAACTTGATTGACCCTTTAGGTGTATTTTAAAGGGACCATAAGCCTCCTTTTCAAATGGAGAGCTAATCCTATGCTAATAAACCCCTTTGTGAAAAAAACATTGCTTGGAGGGGGTGTTGGGAAAAATTATCTTAACTGGAATTAGTAAATTTGCACAGGGGCCAGTCTCAATTTTTAAAGGATGGCCCCTTTAACAGTATAGTTTCGAATCCACGATCGCTTCGAGACCCACATTTTAATTATTCTACATTTATGACATAATAAAATTACATTTTGACTTTAGTAATTGAATTCAATGGCTTTTTGAACTTTTGAATTTTTTGAACTTTAAATTTCGATAACAAACCTTCAAATTTTTAGGCGAAACATTTGGGAAAACCGAGTTTTCTGATACTGTCTTACACCGACCATGGCTTATTGTACCTGGAGATTACGGTAAGTAGGATGCGCGTGTGTGCGTGTGTGCGTGCATGTGTGCATGTGTACTCGTGTCTATGTGTTCGTGAATCAGTGTGAGTCTGAGCGAAAGAACACATATGTGCGTAAATAGGCCCACTTTTTCAGAAGTCGATTGTTGCAATTCTAAATGCAAAAGAACCATGTGCGTCAAGGAGAACCTACGGGAAGACAAAGTCAGCGTAATCTGCCCTTACTGTCAATACGATACCATTCTTGAAAATTCTCCAAAGGGTTGCAAGTAAGTTTTTTTTCCGCAACCTTCTTTTTGCCATGTTTCAGATGGGTAAAATCATATCCTTGTCACCATTATCACTCTGTACCTTTCGGACACAAGCTTAAGAATTGCGGATCCTGCGGCATCAAAGCAGATATTGACGGTGAAAGATACAAGATTTATGAGAAGAATGGCATTTTCAGATCGTGGAAATGGATGGGAGAGAATTGTGCGCACGCCGAGAAGATAACCACACTTTTTCGCTGATAAGAAATCTTCACTCGGATTGAATGTTTCTAATGATAAAATGGCTTTTTTGTTAGTAAAAAAAGTGAATTAAAAAGGAAAAAAAAACTTGCTTTCACGGTCTAAATGGTTAAACTGCGAGAGGGCTTGATTACCAGACTTACGTCGAGAGTTCGGATCCCCTCGGGTACATACTTTGAGCTTTTTTTATAAACCCTTGGAAACTTGTATAATAAAGCAGTCGATTTAAAAACTTACTTTTTTTGAGAATTTTTGGAGAAAAGAACTTTTGGCTGACGATTCCATTTTTCAAATACAGTGAGACCTGCCAAAAGTCCGCAAATAAAAAAGTAACACATCCTTAAACGCGTCATTCCATGTGCTTCATCATGTGAATCATAGAGGAAGATGCTTAAAACCACCATGATTTGTCCATGTTTACTTCGTGACTGTAAAATGACTCAAGCACATAAGTGTGTAGGTGTGTAAATGTGTGAGAGTGTGTGCGTGTGTGTGAGTGAGTGAGTGTGTGAAATTGTATAAGAGACAATTATTGGATGACAACTCCAATGCTTTACATATCTGAAGAAATGTTTTAATTTGAGAGAGTTAGAGGCTCTAAAAACCTCATAGCATAAAAACATTTTTAAACCCGGTTGAAGCGCTGCGTGACTCGCACCCGTACGAAATCGGCGGCCGCTGCAAAAGTAGTTCTACCGCCTGCAGTAAACAGGGTCAAGACCAAATGCTTGCTACGAAAATGTACCAAACGGTTCCTTTAAGGCCCAAGGAACATTAGTTCTAAGTTTCTAATGCATATGAAGATTCCAAAACGTTGGCAAACAAAGATATGACAAACCCTTGCAGAAATCGTCATTTCGCTTTTCTTATCAGGTGAATCACACAGGAAGATGCTCAAAATCTCCACGTTTCGCCTATTCAAGCCTTCTGACTGTGGAATGACTCAAGCGCGTCACTATTTGATTAGTTATGAAAGCTGCGCCGCCCATTTTCAACCACATAAAAACGGTTTTTAGATATGAGGGCTCATTTTTTATGCTTTCCAGTATATTTCCATAGTACCAACACTTTTTCTTACATTTATTTTCAGTTACAATCGATTCTTCAGCTCTGAACATCAGAAAAGAGAAGTAAGTGAGTGAGTGAGCGTGTGAATGAATGAGTGAGTGAGTGAGTGTATGTGTGAATGTGAGTCAGTGAGAGAGTGGGAGAGTGAGCGTGTGAATGTGTGAGTGCGTGAGTATATGAGTGTATGAGTATTTAAGTAGGAGAAGGTGTGGGTGTGTGTATGGCAGTATGTGAGTGTGTGAGCGTGTGAATGTGTGACTACGCGAGTGTGTGAATGTGTGAGTGTGCCTGTGAGTGTGAATGTGTGTGAGAGTTTGTGCAAGTCAGTGTGTGAACGTGTGTGAGTGAGAGACACGTGGCTTAAACGTGACCAACTGGCTTTTTCAGTGGATCAAGACCGCAAACAGGCCCTTCTGAAGGCATTTGAGGAAGTTCTTGAAACTCAGCCAAAAGGTATTATATCTCACCACTGTTTGCACAAATCAAAACTTTCTAGATAACGTTTCGCAACAGCTCTTGGAGCAGTTGATAGAAAGATCTGAAGGGCAAACAACGGCCTTATCAAACCTTTCTGCAGCGATGATCACTCTCGATGCAAAACTCACCTTGCTTGAAACCAAGGAACAACAACAATTGGATGACAACTCCAATGTTTTACATAAGAATGGTGAACTTTAAAGATTTTAAAAAGTAAACTACAAAATTTCAGCAGAGGAATTGATGAAGAACTTTCAAACTGCGATTCTTGGTGAAATTGGCAAAAACTACCGTAAGAACTAGTTTCATGACTTTTTAAGAGAACTTTTCAGTAGCCCAGGTGGATGCGAATCGAAAAATTCAAGAGCAACAAGAAGAAGTCGTAAAGTTGGTTAAGGAACAGATCAAGGAGATTGCTGAGTTAAAGATTGCACTGGATGCATTGAAAAATGGAATTGGCCACAAAGAAAATGATGATGAAAAGAAGACTGAAGGTAGGCTTCGAATTTTGTTTTAAATTGTAAAACTTGAAATTTTAAAAATTGATTACTGGTTAGCTCCAAAATGCTCATTAGATCTCGCCGCGTCAGAAACTCAAGCAAAAATGATAATTTTAACAATATTTTAACATTGCGGGTTTTGGAAATATTGTAAAAAAAACTTCATTTGGGAAGACAATACGAGCCTATAAAGGAAAAAAAACCTAAGGTTCACTTTTAGCGATAGAAACTTTTTTTAAATGCAAAAAATTAATCTTTTCAACGAAATGTTTTTTTTGAAAATTTTTATGGCTTCCGTATAGTTTAGTCTCATTTTATATATTATATTTTATATACAAATTTGTGATCTAGGACATTTTTTGAGAGAATAAAGTTTTCTGCATAAAAATTTTAAAAAAAAACTATGAAATTAGCGCGCTGTAGTCCAAACTTACCGAAAGTTTTAAATATGTATGTTGAAAACAACTTTAAAAAATTCTAGGTGTCTGGTGATTTACTTGTTGGTGTTTAAATGAGGTTTCATCAAGTTACCGTAACCCGGGACCGAAAATCAAAATTGGCACATTCTAAGAAATGTGACCAAATAAATGTGCATTTTCTCCAAAGTTTGGATTTTCCCCCTTTTTAATCTTGTCAGGGTTGGGCCACAGTAGTTTTCATTGTTATATTATTGGAAGGAAGGCAGCGAAATCCCCCCGAAGAATGAAGAATCTGTGATCGCTGAGCGAAAATCGGACGAAAACGCACAGAAAAGTGAAGAGCCAGTTGCGACAGAAAGAAAGTCTGCAACATTGCCTCAAATGGAGAGAGTTGTTGAACCGAAGCCACGAGAGAGATCCGTTTCGAGGCACAGGAAATCAAGTGACGCCGAAACAGTGGAAGAATCAAGCAAGAAAACAGACTCAAAAGGTAGGTAAGATTTCAAACTTTAGACCTATTTTTAGTAGTTACTGAGACGAAGACACCTGAAGGAGGAATTGAGACTGATAAGCCAGAAGTCAAGAAAGGAGAACCACTTAAAGGTGAATCATTTTATTTATTTTTTTAAAACAAATTTAGAAGACTCAGCCCAGAATGCGAATGAACTGTCAAACGAACTGAAACTGAAGATTCAAAAAACTAACCGCGATGTAAAAGACACGAATCTCTTCCATCTAATTATGAGAGGTTATTTGGAATCAAAATTTCATTTTTCAAGCGGCGAATTTCAGATCTCCTATGGGCAAAACCTAAAGTTTCTGTAGTTGACGGAATGGTACAAACGGATTCTGGTAAAAAATAATTTGAACAAAAAAAAACCTGAGATTTCAGGGAAAACCTACAATCAGGAGGAGTTTATCAGCCAAATTCTGACCAAGCCGTGGATTTATTTTTCAGAAGAATACAGTAAGTTTCAGTTTGTCACTCCCTCTCTCTCTCTCTCTCTCTCTCTCTCTCTCTCTCTCTCTCTCTCTCTCTCAGATCTTTTTAGGTGTTCTCTGCCGAAACCAAAAATGCAAAACCCCAATTTTCATTGCCGAAAGTATTCGCCAAGACAAAGTCAGCGTCAGCTGTGACGGATGCCCTTACTTAACGATTTTCCAGGAGCCAAAAATTGGATTCCAGTAAGTTCTTCAAAAAATACATCTATATCACATGTTTTTTCAGACGGCGACGTTGCAATGACTGTGACACTTTCCAAGAACTAGAAAGAGCCCAAGAAGAGAAATTGTGTGATTTCTGCAACACTGTGACAACTTTCGGAGGTAGTTTTTTTCCTGGTTTTACCAGTGCTAAAATTATTCAGGTCCTTATGAATGCCATACTCCTTTCCGTGTGGTTGAAGAGTGAGATCAAATTTTTCTGGAAAACGACACTATCAAATTTTTCTCATAAACAACTACTACCTCCCTGTTCTTTTTAATCATTTTGTTTTTTTTTTAATATTTATTTTTCTGTTAATAAATATTATAAGTATTCCATCCTCCCCGATTTGGGGGCAAACAGACAGAGAAAGAGAGAGAGAGAGAGAGAGAGAGAGAGAGAGATAGAGACAAAGACAAAGCTGGCAGTATCAGATCTGCATTTGAAATCAATCAATAAGCAAAAAGCGCAGGCGCTTTTATGCTAATTGATTGCCTTCTTCTGTTGGGTGCTTTATTTGCGCTTTTTTCCTTTGGCCGTTATATTCCTAACCCATAACCTCAATCAATCGCCCTACCAACAAAATAAGAAAGTCAATTTTTAAAATTTTATAATATACGTTATTAATTTTAAAATTAACTTTAAAACCCTGAATTTCAGTGTTGATGGAAGAGAAAATTCGTCAACTCGAAGATCAGCTGAAAGATGCGAAAGATGAGCTGGCGGAATCTCGTCGAGTCAACACCAGACTTACAGAGATGATGAGTTTATTGATAGGTAAGGATGTTAAATTTAATATTAAAAATTTAATTTAAAATTTTTAATTTAAACATTTCAATTTCAATTTTCAGGAAAGGAAAACAAAATTCAACAAAAACTTGACGATTTCATGGAAAAGTCAAAGATGGAAACAAAACAGCTTCTCGAGGATATGGAACTTCGCCTTCTTCAGCAACAACTAAAACTCCAGAAGAAAACGGAAGAGTCGGAATCTTTCAACAGTAAAACACAAAAAAAGTTATTTTTAAATACTACTTTCAGTGGAAAACTTGGAAACTGTCTTGAAAAAAGTGGTTCAACAGGAACTTTCGGGAATTGCAGGTGATTTTCAATTTTAAAGTTTCACGAATGCATATTTTCAGCAAAAGTTGGGAAAATTGAAGAATTTGGATTGAAAATGGATTTGAAGTTGCGATGAAGATTCAGGAAGGTTAGTGGAGTGAAAGTGTTTGTACTGTGACTGAGTGTGTGAGGGTGTGAAAATGAATGTGTGAGCGTGAGCTTGTGTGAGGCTATGCGAATGTGTGAGCGTGTGTGAGTATGTGAACGTGTAAATGTGTGAGTGTGAGAATGCGAATATGTTAGTATGTGAATGTGTGAGCGTGTGTGAGTGTGTTTGTATATGTGAACCCCACAATTTCTAAAAAAAACTTTTTGATCATTTTATATAAATACTAAAGTTTACAAAATGATTTTCCTTTTCTTTCCAGGTCTCTCCAACAAATGCATGCAAAAAGTTGAAAAACTTGAAAATACACCAAAGTCTATCATACCGTCAAGTAAGTAAAATAAAAAAATACCAAAATCAAACATTTTTTAGCGTTTTCCTTTTCTTTGACAGATATGAAAGAAACATTAGGAAATCGACCGGAAAATTCACAAGCAACCGAATTGAAACACTTTTTGAACTCACTTCTCTCAGGTTTGAAACACACTTTTCTTTAATTTTCCGAAATATGATTTTTAGGTAATTTGGCTTGGGCTAAATCGAAAATATTTGTTATAGACGGAGTTGTTCACACTACCAGCGGTAAGACAAAAAGACAAAAAAATTAATTTTCAAAGTTTTCAGGTGGGTTTTTCGAACCAACCAAATTTGCAAAGGCAGTGAAAGTTTCGCCTTGGACAGTGTTTCCGGAGGAGTTTGGTGAGTTTTTTATATATATTTATTTACCTTGCTTTAAACTATTTTATAACTAAAATTTGGTTTAAAGATTAAAAATACAGAAATTTTGTGACTATGAAAAAGTTATTCATACAAAAATTGTAGTAAAAACCATTCTTTTGACCCAAAATTGTTTTTTTTTTAATTTTGGTTCTTGCGCGCGCAGTAAAATCAGTTTTAAAATTACGATTTTCACAACAAGAAAACACTTCAACACTAGTTTTCTATTTTTTTCTCAAACCAAATGGAAAAAAAACCAAATTACTTCCCAAAAGTTTCGACAAATGTTTGATTATTAGAAAAAAAATCGATAAAATTCAACAAAGTTTATTATTTTCTACGCTGAAAAAAACTATTATAGACATTTCAAAGAAAAATATGGCAGAAACCCTTTTGGGCCACTTTTTTCTTATTTTTTTACTGTTATTCTTTTACAAGTTGAATTAACTGGTAAAACTGTTTTTTTTTAAATTTAACTGGTAAACCTTACAAAAGCATTTTTTGGGAACTTTTAGTTGCTAAAAGTTTTTTTGGGAAAAAATGAAAATAAAAATGAATATTTTAGGTATTCAATTTTTTTATTAAAAAAGAACTTGATTTTTTTCTACAGAGATTCCGTAAGCCGGGCGCGTACGCAATAACCCTAAGATCAGAAAATTTTTAGAAGCTAAAAAAGTTTATCTAAATATATTTTTTTCTTATTGTTACACCATTCATAATAAAAGTGAAGAACACCCAACCCCAAACCGTAAATATGCTTTTTTTCTAGATTTTTGACAACCCATTTTCAGAAGTTCAATGTTACAACTGCGGAAGAATAATTCCAATCAACTTGAGGGAAGGTGGCCTTAGCGTCCATTGTTCCCACTGCGTCCAGTGGACAGCTCTCGGAATAACTCAAGTCGGATTTGAGTGAGCATTGTTTTTACAAATCCAAAACTTTTACAATTTAGATTGCTTTTTTTGCAACCTTGCTTTCATCTTCAACGAGTTCCATCTCGCCAGCGGCCTAAGAATTGCACCTTGTGCAAGCGATCTGTTACCGTACATAACGGTGAGTAAACTTTTAATTAAAAATTTAAATGGATATTGTTTTCAGGGCCATTAAGCATGTGTGCAGCCATACCTCAAAGAAAGGGATTTGGAAGGCCACCCATTTTTAATTGATCTGTTGTTTTGTGTGTTTCAAATAAAATTGTTGCGTAAATAAACTTTTTTAAACTAGAATTAAAAAACCTGTTTTCAAGGAAAGGTCGCTTATAACAATGAAAAAAGAAAGCGTAACTATTCAGCCGAATTTAAAAAAAAAAGACTTTAAAAAACGTTTTAATTTTTGGCCTTTTTAATTTTTCAATTATTTGAGTAACCATCCGGAATTAATTAAAAGAAGTATTTTTGTTTCCCTATTCGGCGAACTGTCGAAAAATGCAGAAAAAAATTAATATTATATATTTTAATAACATTTTTTAGTTTTTTTTCTAACAGTCAAGATTTATAAAAAAAACAGATTTTTAAAGCTATACCTATACTTCGGCTGCAGCTAAACTTAATAAAACCAAATTTTAGTTATTTGACGCCATATATTATTTAAAAAATTGTAAATTTAATTAAAATTTAATGAAAAAGTTGTATCCCTTCGGCTGACTGCCAACTTAAAAAAAACATTTTGAAGTTTTTCAGCTATCACCCGAGTTTATTTGTTACTTTAAAAAAGCTAAGCTAAATTTTTTTTAGCCAACATCCGAATTAAATAATACATTTTTTATAATCTTTTTGGCTGACAACCGAGTTTAAAAAAACTTATTTTCAAGCGATTTACTAAAATCCAAAATATAAAAAAATAATATTTTTTATTTCGGCTTATAGCCAAACTTTAAAAAATCATTTTTAAACTTTTAGGCTGATAACCGAATTTTATATAGTTTCTTCCTTAAGTTAACTAATTGAGAAATGCCATTTAATGTGAATTTAAGGACAGAAAGCCAAATTTGCGATACAAGCCAAATACAATATAAAAGCGGCTAGGCAGTGAAATAAGAATCCAAAAAAGCCTAGCCGCTTTTTTATTATCGATTGACTTGACCTCAGAGTGCTTTGGTTGCGCTTTGTTTGTCATTGTCTTGGTCAACCATTCACTTAGCCAACCACAATCTACCCACACAATCCAAATCTAGTTAAAAATTAAGTTTTTTTTTGTATTTTTTGTTTTAATAACATTTTTTTCAGTGTTGATGGAAGTCAAAATTCGTCAATTGGAGGTTCAACTGAAAGCTGCGAGAGATGATCTCTCAGAATCCCGTCGAGCCAATGCTAACCTCACTGAGATGCTGAATCGATCGATGGGTAAGGATTTCTAAAATATATTTTAAATTTTTTTAAAAGGACATTTTAAAATTGCTTTAAATACATTTCAATTTTGAACTTTTAAGGAAAGGAAGAAAAAATTCAACGAAAACTGGATGACTTTTTGGAAAAGTCAAAACGAGAAACGAAGCAGTTGCTTAAAGATATGGAACTTCGACAACTTCAGCAACAGCTCAGGCTTCAGCAGAAAACAGCGGAGGAATCTGAAAATTTAAATAGTGAGAAAAATGAAAATTCAAAAAAAACTTGTTTTTCAGTGGACAGCTTGGAAAAAATGTTGAAGAAGGTTGTACATTCTGTACTTTCTGGAATTTCGGGTAATTTAAAGAGTTAAAGAAGTTTTCAAAAGTAGAATTTTCAGAAAAGATTGGAAAAGTTGAAGACCTTGGGTTTAAAGTGGATCAGTTTGAAGTTAAGATGAAGATGCAGGAAGGTTAGTCACACACACACACACGCTCACGCTCACACGCTCACATACTCACAAGCTCACATACGAACACCTTCACAGCTTCACACTCTCATACATTTAAATACTCACACCCTAACGCATTCACACACTCATTTTCTCACACGTTCACACACCCACACATTACCACGCTCAGATACTCACACTCTCACATGCAAATACGTATACTCACACACTTACACACATAAACACACACTCACGCACTCACAAACACGCTCACGCTCACACGCTCACACTCACACACACACACACACACACACAAAAAAAAAATGCTACTTTCAGGAATCACAATGCATTAACAAAAAAACATAAAAAATGAAAAAGGAAAGGAATGCATTAACAAAGTCGACGTCTGCACCAAGAAGATAGAAAAGTTGAAGGAGAATGAAACCGGTCTGAAGAATTATAAATCGGAATGTAAGTTTTTGGACAATTTTTAAAAATTGTTTTTATTTTTGAAACATTATTTTTTAAAGTTCCATCCCTAACGGATCAACAGAAAACAGGAAAGAATATGCCAACAATCGAAGCTCGAAAAGATAACAAAATTGCATTAAGTAAGTTTTTTTAATTAATAAAAATTAATGCCATTTTCAGTTCCTGAAACAGAACAAAAGAAAGAATCTTAGGCTGTTCGTATGTCTTCAGCAAAATCACGCGTTATTCGCAGTCTGGAATATCGTGTCAATAATCTTCTCACAGGTATAAAATATAATAATATTTAATATAATAACTTTTAGGCGAATTTTCGTGGGCTAAATCAAAAGTATATTGTGGAGAGGAAATCATTGAATCTGAAAATGGTAAAGACCAAATTATTCGATTTCCAAGTTTTTTTTTCAGGAAAAACGTACGAATCCGCCAAATTCGAGATGTTAATGAAGGTTTCGCCATGGGTTGTTTTTCCTGAGGAATTTGGTGAGTTTTTTTACTGTTCGCCAAGGAAAAAATTCTAATTTAAAAATTTCGAAAGGCCAAATTTCAAAGTTGATGAAAAAAATTCATGATCAAATTTATAGGAATTTTATGATCAAATTTATAGGAATTTTAGTGTATTTTTTCTATTTATAAAATTTTCAAAATTTTCAAAAAAATCTTTTTTGAAAGTTTTGAAAAACCGGTTTTTGACGTTTTTGCAGTTTTTAAAAATTAAAATACGAAAGTTTAAATAGCCGGGTTGCGCGTAAATTTTGAGAAAAAAACTTTTCTTGTAAAAAGCAATTTTTGTTGGATTTTTGGGTATTTTGACTAAACTCATCTTTGTTGAAATGAAAATTTTATTATTTAATATCAATAATAAATCGTTATTTTTTACTATTTATTATCAATTTTAACCAACTTTGAAATATAATTAATTTGATTTTTATTAAATTAAAAAAAATCAAATTAATTTTTTTTTGAAATTTGCAGGATTATGTTTTTGATCTTTTTAAAGTTCTACAAAAAAAACCTATTTATAAGCAATGAAACACAAAAAATTCCTTTTGTTTCCTAAATTCGATATTTTCAGAAGTAAAATGTTACACATGCGCCAAAATAATCTCTGTTTCTTGCATGAGAGAAGACGGTATCAGCGTGGAATGCCCCTTTTGCACCAAATTTACAGCTCTGGGAATAACTCTCGTAGGATTCGAGTAAGTTTATTTTTTTAAAGTAATCAAAAACTGCCGTTTAGATTGATTGTCTTCAAGCCTTGCAACCATCTCCAACGTGTGGTTTTCGGACAACGCCCAAAACATTGCACTTTCTGCAACGCATGGGCTTACAATCATCGAGGTTGGAATAAAAGTTTATTTGAAAAAATTAAGAAATAATTTCCAGGTCCCTACAATACGAATGCAGCAATGCCGCAGAGGAAAGGGTGGGGAAAGCCGCCAGCATGACTGAATTGAATCTGTTTTTTTGGTTGTGGGAATAAACTTGTTTGATCACACACTTATCTAAATCCAGCAACCGTATTAGGAAAAAACGACGTTTTCGACCCAGAAAAATGAAAATTTGAAGATTGATATTTTGCGCTTCCCAAAAAGTTGTTTTTCCCCAAAAAAGTTGTAGCGATGATAAATTCAAAATTTAATTCTTCTATTCTAAAAAGAAAATTCTAAAATTTAAAAAAAAAGAAAACAAATTTTAAATGGTTTTTGGTTAGATCATTTAGTTTGTTATAGGATTTATTGTTTCAGTATAAATTTTTCAAACATTTCGAATGATCAAAGTCTTTTTATCCATAAAAATATTTGATTTTCTAAATTAATTTAACGATGGTGGTTCCTAATAATCGAATTTTTTTACATAAATTTTTAATTTCACTTTTTAAAAGAGCGAAAAATGATTTTTCACGTTATAAACGACACAAAAGCTAGAAAAACAATTTTATTTAAAAAGCGAATCATTTTTTATCAGTTATCTTCAAAAGAAGTTTTTTCCCTTTAACACAGATTGCCCGTTGGACAGCGACTATAGCCCTAAAAACGAAGAATTTCAGTTTACGATTTAGTCTTATCAGAATTCCGGCGTTGAGCAAACACGATAAGTCTTTATGTGCCCGTTGTCTTCCCGACAACCTAGCTGCAAGTAAGCTATTCATTAGAAAAACTAAAATTTGCTTGTTTTAATGGGAATTTTTAAAAGTGTTTTGGTTTTTTTGTCGATTTAAAGTTTTAGATTAAAATGTTTAAAATATACTAATAAAAAATGTAAATAAAACGCGGAAGTAGTCAAAAAAGATCTTCCTCTACTCTCAATGATTTGAAGTTAGATGTAAAACAGTTCAATAATTCCAAAACAAGTTTTTTTTAAGTTTTGCAATCAGCATAAAAAAACGATATTGTGAAAAGTTTTTTGTTCTTGCTAACATTGGAGCAACTTCAAAGAAACGATTCATGAAAACTAAACAAACTTTTTTTAAAACAAAACTAAACTTCTATTCTAAAAAGAAATTTCCAAAATTAGAAAAACGCAAAAAAAATTTAAATAGTTTTTGGGCGCTTAATTTTGTTTGTTATAGAATTTGTTGTTTCAGTATAAATTTGTCAAACATTTCGAATGATCAGAGTCTTTTTTATAAAAAATATTCAAGTTTTTAAGTTTTACAATAAATATTTTTTGAAAGTTTGAAAAATCAATATTTCCGGTTTGAAAAATCAATATTTCCCGAAAAGTTCTTGGCGTTTTTTGTTATGGCTAATATTGGGCAACTCCAGCTATAATCGATATATAAAAATTAAAGAAAACCGCCCCATTATTCCTTCTGAAGCACAGAAAAAAAAATTCATCTTTAAATTCATCTTTTTGAAGCTTCATTTAAAATCATCACTTTGATTTCAGTGGACATCTCAAATGCTCCAATGCCAGTAAGTTAAAATGGATTTAAAAAACAGAAGGTTTAGTTGAAACTTTGTTGAAAGAAAAAATTGACAATCTGGAATATAAGGCGGATACCCTGGCCAGTAAGCTTATAAAAAAACATTTTGTTTTAGATGAAATGCAAGAGCTAAAACAATTGGTTCAGACTAAAATGGAAAATGGGGTTCGTCTAGAACCATCGGATGGTTTTGTTGATTTTTGAAGTATAATGTAAGATATTTAGTTGATGACTTCCTATCTGCTGTTCGAGTGGTTGGAAAGAAAGTGGACGATTTCCAGCCAGCCCGTAAGAAAAAGAAATTTTATTAGTTAAAAATTTTTTTTCAGTAATTACCATTGTCAAAGCACAAAACGAAGTTCAAAGAAAAATTGCGGAAAGTGGGAAAATCCAGGAGGAAATGCGGCCTGTAATAGAAAAGATTGGGAAAGAGCAGGCAAGACAAGAAGAAGAAGAAGAAAGGAAAAAAGCAGAACGACTTCAGAAAATCCAAAAAGAATATGATGAAACAGTTCTTCCTTTATTGACAGGTACTAGTCAGCTTTTGTAAACGTTTTTTTTTTGTTTTATTCGAGGTCCCCTTGAACAGAAAAAACAGAAAATTTCTTTGATTAACGGCGAAATTCAAATTTCAAATGGTTAGTTACAAAAATTTCTTAATTAACTTAATTACCTTCAAGAAAGAAAATGAGTTTGCATGAATTTAAAGAAAACATTGAAAACAACCCATGGACCATTTTCCCAGAAGCTATGAAATCATAATCGCAGAAATTTTTAATATTTTTCAAAAACAATTTAAAATTCCAAATTGTTCTAGGGCACATTTTGTGGGCAATTAAAGGAATTATTAGAGTTAATTGCAAAATCACAACCTATAACGTTGAACAAACTCAATTTTTTTTGTTTATCAGAATATTGCAGGAAAAAACTTGACGGTGTCCGAATTCATCAGTGGAGTTGAAACCAAAACTTTCAATTATCTAAATCCTAAAAACTACGGTAATACTTTTAAAAAAAGAAAATCGCAAGAATGTAGTTTTTAATTTTATTCAAATTATCCAAAAAATAATGAAAAAGGTTTTTCAGTATGTTAAAATTTTAAAGGCTTTTGCATATTAATATTAAAAGAAATAGCACGTCAACGGCTGAAAATATCAAGCTAAAATATTTTGTAGCGTTGAAGTTAAATATTCGATCATTTTCAGAGGTTGAATGTTGGCATTGTAAGAAAAAAGTGTCTATTTCTTCTTGTCTACGAGAAGACAAAGTCAGCGTGAAATGTTCCTGTAATCAATGGACACCGCTCGGGAACCCAAAACCAGGATTTCAGTGTGTGTTCAGCTCAATCAAAACATAGTCAATGTTTCAGATGGGTATATTTTTCTTGCCAACATTATCAGCAAATGCCATCAGCCACAACTCCGACTATTTGTACTTTCTGTGGGAAGATAGGAAGTCAGAGTGGTAAATTCAGAATGTATTTTGATCAGTTTTGATTTTCAGACGGCAGGAATGATTATGCTCGTACTCCAACAAGGAAACCATGACGATTTCTACTGAAAGCTTCAGATTTCACATTCAATAAAGCTACTTTTATTAATTGAAGGGACCCTCAGGGACCTTTTGCATGTTTTGTTTAAATGAAAGATAATAATTAGCTGCACAAAAAAGTCAAAAGAATTTAAAATTGGCTTTTGAAATGCATGGTTCTCCAAAATGTGTAAATCAGAAGAATAGAAAGTATACCGGTCAGTCATTTTGAAATTTTCCAAATTCAAGCCGTTTAGACAAAAATAATATTTACAAACATCTGTAGTCTGAAATTTCACGTAAAATGGAATTTCAGAATTTTTTCGGGGGAGGGTTTTTTTAAACAAATAAACCAAAGTCTTAATTGTGGCTGAAACCTAAACAAAATCGGATAATGAAAGAAAAACAACAGTGATTATCAATGTTTTCTAATCTATTTTGTACAAAAAAGGTAAAAAGATTTTCAGATATTCACCCTCAAAGGAATAAAAATGTGCCTACCATCTGCAAAATCGGCCTATGGGTAGAACGCCTATGTGTTCGCTGTTTACAAAGACAGCAAAATACTGAGTTGGAGTGAGAGACGCAGACGGAAACACTGGGGTGCAAGATGACAGTTTTTCACTTTGGAAAATTTTGATATTCGCCACTTTTTTTTGAAAAAAGAACTTTTTTGAACTTTTTTGAAACTTTTTTTTTCTTTTTCTTTGAAACTTTTTTTTGAAAAAAGAACTAAATTCTTTTTGAAAAAGCGCCTCCGCCGCTGCCCCTGCTAATATGGCACTGTGGCCAAAGGGTGAGCGTGTTAGACTCATACCATGGAAGTGGAAATCGGATCCTTTCTTATACAGCTTCTATAGCATGTTTATTTTACTACTGTCAAATCTTCTGCAACAACAGGCATGCTCTCTTTTTCTAAGAATTTTGATTGGCTTAACTTATAATTTATTTTAGAAAAGTAATTAAAAGAAGTGTAAAAAACAGATCGAAAACATTTTCAACCGCAAGCCGTTTAGTCTGTTTTCTTTAACTCTAAACAGTTTAAGAAATCATGTGTTGTAATGTAAGCTGAAAGTAATCTAAATAGTACTTTTAAGGTTTACAATGAAAAATCCTTGAAAATATCGTTGTGAAATGTTAAATAGGATGAAAAAAGAAAGACAACTTTGATAAACAATGTTTTTAAACTATCGCAATCACAGGAGGTCAACAAAGCTAAATGGACTCTTCGCGTTGGCTGATTAATGATGAAACAGTGGAATGATCGGGGAAAAGATCATTTCATAATTGGCCAAAACATCTATTATTTGATTATGAAAAGTAATCAAAAAGTGGTTTAACAAACGGATTTGAATTTGAAACCACCTTGGCTTATCAGTTCTGATAAGACAGTCCTGCGCCGAGTCGATCGCCTGCTTTTACCCCCAGGACGCCTATTTTCATTTTTTAGTCCTGAAGTTGTTATTTTATATTTAGCAAAGAATTTAATAATTTCTCCAAACATATGATACTCAGTGGACAACATGGATGAAATTCGAGACATTTTGCAGAAAATGTATGGGAATCAAAAAAGTAAGTTTTTGTGTTTTTTTCCCTTTTTTATTAAAAAATCAAGGACATGATGAAGAAATGGCTGAAATGAAAAAGACACTAAATGAAGCCAAATTGGAAATGTCTCTTTTGCAACAAAATCAAAGACTCTCTCTAAGGACCACTGAATCTTGCGAGGAAGTTTTGAGAACTTTGGTTCCCGGTGGTAGGTTTTGGTAATTTTTGAAAATGAATATTTTTAGTTCAACATTTGGCAAACAGGCTTCAGGAAGTTCTGGATTCAAGTTTTGGAGGTGAAATAAAAATATCGCGTTTAATACAATCTAAAATTTTAGAAGATTTGAGTTTAAAGATAACAGAGGCTTCTAATGAAGTTAAGAAAAAAGTGGATGAAATCCAACCAGCCCGTGAGTTTTTTAACGTATTTTTAATGAAAATGAGTTATTTGAGTGACTTCGTTTGTTATTGGTCTAAATGGACTTCGATAACAAATTTCAAGCGAATTTGGGAAATTGGAAGGGTTGAAAAAGGAATTGACTGATACGCGAGGTAAATTCAACTTTTATAAAAATGGGCTTGTTTTTTTTCTGTTTCATAAAATTTCTTTCCAGAAGAATTAAGTAATACTATCGCCAGATCTACAGAAACAATTCAAATTTCAACAGTTCAAACAAAACGACAAATTGAAGAAATTGCTGAAAAAATTGACCAAATAAAAGGTAAATTAATATTTGAAAACTGTCAAGTATATTTTGCTATATAAAAATACAATGTGAACAAAAATAACTTTATAAGAATAAATTAATTTATTTCAGTGGAGGACATCCTTTCGGCTGTTCGAGTGGTTGACAGTAAAGTAGACAATGTTCAGTCGTCAAGTAAGAATTTGTATTTTGTATTGTTCAAATTAAAAACTTTTTTAATAATTAATTCAGTAGTGGGAATTAAGACTACTCAAAATGAAGTTCAAAAAATCCAAGAGGAAATGCGGCCTGTGATAGAAAAAATTGGGAAAGAGCAGTTAAAACAAGAAGAAGAAAAGAAAAAAGCAGAACGACTACAGGAAATTCAAAAACGATATGTTGAAACAGTTCTTCCTCTGTTAACCGGTACTAGTCAGCTTTTGTAAACGTTATTTTTTGTTTTATTTAAGGTCCCCTTGAACAGATAAAACAGAAGATTTCTTTGATTAACGGGGAAATTCAAATTTCAAATGGTTAGTTACAAAAACTTCTTAATTAACTTAATTAACTTTAGGAAGGAAAATGAGTTTGTTTGAATTTAAAGAAAGCATTGAAAACAACCCATGGTCCATTTTCCCAGAAGCCTACGGTTGGTCAGCTATGAAATCATAATCGCAGAATTTTTTATTATTTTAAATGAAAATTTAAAATGCCAACTTTTTCTAGGGCACATTTTGTGGGCAGTTGAAGGAATTACTGGAGCTAATGGTAAAATCACGACCTATAACAGTGAACAAACTCAAACTTTTCTTATTTATCAGAATATTGCAGGAAAAAACTTGACGGTGTCTGAATTCATCAGTGGAGTTGAAACCAAAACTTTCAATTATCTAAATCCTGAAAACTACGGTAAGAGTTTGCTAAAAAAGAAAATCGAAAGAATGGAGTTTTTCAATTTTATTCAAATTGCAAAAACGTTCTTTTAAGTATGAATAAATCTTTAAGGCATTTTGTATATTAATATTAAACAAAGATAACACTGTCAACGGTTGAAAATATCAAAATTAAATATTTTCTTACGTTGAAGTTCCAAATTTCAATTATTTTCAGAGGTTGAATGTAATAATTGTAAGAAAAAAGTGTCCATTTCTTCTTGTCTACGAGAAGACAAAGTCAGCGTGAAATGTTCCTGTAATAGATGGGCATGGACACCGCTTGGCAACCCAAAACCAGGATTTCAGTTTGTGTTCTACTCAATCAAAACAAAGTCAATGTTTCAGATGGGCTTTTTTTTCTTGCCAACATATTCAGCAAGTGCCATCAGAGGAAATTCCGAATAACTGTACTTTCTGTGGGAAGCAGGGAAGCAAGTGGGAAGCAAAAAATCGGAGTGAGAAATTCAAAATGTATTTTGATCCGTTTTGATTTTCAGTTTGCTGTAATGAGGATGCTCGTACTCCAACAAGGAAAACATGAATATTCCAACCGACAAACAGATATTTTTTTAAAGGACAAACTTAATAGAGCGACTTTTATCAGTTGAAGGGACCGTCAGGGACATTCAACTAATAAAAGTCGCTTTATTGAATTTGTCAACTAATAAATGTCGAATTTTCATGTTTTGTTTAAATGAAAGAGAAAAATCAGCTGTACAAAAAGTGAAAAGAATTTAAAATTGGCTTTTGAAATGCATGGTTCTCCAAAATGTGTAAATCAGAAGAATAGAAAATATACCGGTCAGTCATTTGGAAATTTTCCAAAATCAAGCCGTTTAGACAAAAATATTGGTCTGTAATCTGAAATTTCCTGTAAAATGGATTTGCAGAATTTTATTCGGGCGGGGGTTTTTTAAACAAATAAACCAAATTCTTAATTGTGGCTGAAACCTAAACAAATTCGGATGATGAAAGAAAAACAATAGTGATAAACAATGTTTTCTAAACATTCGCAGTCACACATTATCAATAAAGCTAAATTGACTCTTGGCGTTGGCTGATTGATGATGAAACAGTGGAGTGAGTGGGCAAAAGATCAATGTATATTTGCCCAAGACTTTACAGAATATGGTTGTTTTTATTTTTTCCAGTATTTGGCTATAAAAAATAACCAAAAAGTGGTTCACCAAATTGATTTGAATTTGACAGCACCTTGGCTTATCAGTTCTGATAAGACAGTCCAGCGCCGAGACAGCCGCGTGCTTTTACCCCCAGGACGCCTATTTTCTATTTTTTTGCTCAGGAGTTGTTCTTTTAAATTTAGCAAAGTATTTAACTACTCCAAGCATATGATACTCAGTGGGCAACATGGATGAAAGTCGAGACATTTTGCTGAAAATGTATGAAAATCAAAAAAGTTAGTGTTTTATATTTTTTCCCTTTTTATTAAAAAATCAAGGGCATGAAGAAGAAATGGCTGAAATAAAAAAGACACTAAATGAGACCAAATTGGAAATGTCTCTCTTACAACAAAATCAAAGACTCTCTCTAAGGACCACTGAATCTTGCGAGGAAGTTTTGAGAACTTTGGTTCCCGGTGGTAGGTTTTGGTAATTTTTGAAAGTGATTATTTTTAGTTCAACATTTGGCAAACAGGCTTCAGGAAGTATTGGATTCGAGTTTTGGAGGTAAAATAAAAATTCACGTTTAAGACAGTAATTTTTTTTTTAGAAGATTTGAGTTTAAAGATAACAGAGACTTCTAATGAATTAAAGAAAAAAGTGGATGAAATCCAACCAGCCCGTGAGTTTTTTTAATGTTTTTAAAGACAAATTGGTTGTTTTAGTGACTTCGTTTGTTATTGGTCAAAATGGACTTCGAAAGCAAATTTCAAGCGAATTCGGGAAATTGGAAGGGTTGAAAAAGGAATTGATTGATACGCGAGGTAAATTCAACTTTTGTAAAAATTTACTTGCATTTTTGTTTATTAAACGATATTTTCAGAAGAATTGAGTAATACTATGACCAGATCTGCAGAAACAATTCGAGTTTCAACAGTTCAAACGGAACGTAAAACTGAAGAAATTGCTGAAAAAATTGGCAGAATGAAAGGTATACGAATGTTTTAAACCTGTCAATTATATTTTGTTATATAAAAATACAATGTGAACAAAAATAACTTTCTAAGAATAAATTAATTTATTTCAGTGGATGACATCCTTTCGGCCGTTCGAGTGGTTCACAGTAAAGTAGACAATGTTCAGTCATCAGGTGAGAATTTGTTTTTTGTATTGTTCAAATTAAAAATTGTTTTAATTGAAATTCTTTCAGTAGTAGGAATTGAGACTACTCAAAATGAAGTTCAAAGAAAAGTCGTGGAAAATGGGAAAATCCAGGAGGAAATGCGTCCTGTGATTGAAAAGATTGGGAAAGAGCAGTTAAAACAAGAAGAAGAAGAAGAAAAAAAGAAAAAAGCACAACGACTACAGGCAATTCAAAGAGAATATAACGAAACAGTTCTTCCTCTGTTAACAGGTACTTTAAACTTTTGTAAACGTTATTTTTCTTTTACTTTTTGAGGTTCCCTTGAACATAAAAAACAGAAGATTTCTTTGATTAACGGGGAAATTCAAATTTCAAATGGTTAGTTACAAAATCTTCTTAATTAACTTAATTAACTTCAGGAAAGAAAAGGAGTTTGCATGAATTTAAAGAAGGCATTGAAAACAACCCATGGACCATTTTCCCAGAAGCCTACGGTTGGTCAGCTATGTAAACTTAATTGCAGAATTTCTTAATATTTAACTTGAACAATTTAAAATTCCAATTATTCTAGGGCATATTTTATGGGCAGTTGAAGGAATTACTGGAGCTAATGGGAAAATCACGACCTATAACGGTGAACAAACTCACATTTTCTTATTTATCAGAATATTGCAGGCAAAAACTTGACTGTGTCCGAATTTATCATTGGAGTTGAAACCAAACCTTTCGATTATCTAAATCCTGAAAACTACGGTAATGGTTTGCAAAAAAGAGAATCGCAAGAATGGAGTTTATACATTTTATTTAAATTATCCAAAAATAGTGAAAATGCTTTTAAGTATGAATAAACCTTAAAGGCGTGTGTATTAATATTAAACAAAAATAACACTGTCAACGGTTAAAAATATAAAAACTGAAATATTTTGTTACGTTGACGTTCAAAATTTCGATCATTTTCAGAGGTCGAATGTAGGATTTGTAATAAAAAACTGTCCATTTCTTCTTGTCTACGAGCAGACAAAGTCAGCTTGGAATGTTCCTGTAATCAATTGACACTGCTCGGCAACCCAAAACCAGGATTTCAGTTTGTGTTCTGCTCAATCAAAACATAGTCAATGTTTCAGATGGGATTGGTGTTATGCTTGCCAACATTTTCAGCAAGTGCCATCAGACAAAACGCCGAATAACTGTACTTTCTGTGGAAAGCAAGCAGGTTGTTTCAGTGAGAAATTCAGAATGTATTTTGATAAGTTTTGATTTTCAGCTGGCTGCGATATGTATGCTCGTACTCCAACAAGGAAACCATGACGATTTCTACTGAAAGCTTCAGATTTATTTAAAAACACATTCAATAAAGCTACTTTTATTAATTGAAGGGACCGTCAGGGACCTTTTACATGTTTTGTTTAACTGAAAGATAATATTTAGCTGCACAAAAAAGTAAAAGCACCCTAAATGTAAGCCGGAAATTCCTAGATTTTCAGATGGTCGGTCTTAAAGTAACGAAAATGAACCGGCAACCATCTGCAGATTCGGCAGATGTGTCGAACGCCTATGTGCCCGTTGTTTATAAAACCGGCGAATAAGCGAATAGCGATGTTTATTAGATAAAGATTTCGTCAGGGACCTTTTGCATGTTTTGTTTTCAATTAACAAGAAAAATCAGGTGTACAAAAAGTGAAAAGAATTTAAAATTGGCTTTTGAAATTCATGGTTCTCCAAAATGTGTAAAATATACGCAATTAAATTACATAAAACAAAATGGCAGCCACCATTTTTTGTCATTTTATGGTTCATTAGGAGCAGATTGTTTCTTAATTGGTGTCCTTGCGCACGAATCAGAATAATCTAAAACATTCAATTTAAAAAAAAAAAATAAAGGATACCTATGCAAGTTGCAGTTTTTCCACAAAATAGACAACTCGCTGGGTAAAATCCCTTCGATGACTTGCATAAATGCCCACACTGATTGAAAAGAAGCCATCTGAAGTAAAAGTTTTAGAAATTTAAAAACTGAAACTTACTGAAACTTAGGCTGAGCTTTTCCTAATGGAGTCCTAGCTGGGCAAATCTCGCAGAAAATGCTGACTCTGTCTTCTCGGAGGGAATTTAGAATAGGGAATTTTCTATGGCAGTTCCAGCATTCTACTTCTGAAAACAACACTTTAAGGAACGAGAGAAAGAGAGAGAGAGAGAGAGAGAGAGAGAGAGAGAGAGAGAGAGAGAATCTCCCGTTTCTGCTGCCGATATCGTACGGGTTTTAAAAGTCAAGCCCGTTCATGAATTGTACGCGCGTAAACGGAGTGCATGTCAGACGTAAAGTATGTCTCAAATTCAATTAATCATACCGTAGTTTTCAGGAAAGACAGTCCAAGGGGTATCCTTGATTTCTTGATTGAAATCGTCTGGGCTCACTCCTTTTCCTAGAATTTGTAGTTTTTTTTTAAATTTTATTTTAATGATTTTCAGAAATAGAAATTAAAACTTACCGTTTTTCATTTGAATTTGACTGTTAACGACCGAAACATTCGTCTGAACCCAAGAAAGGTACCCTGAAATTGAAAAAAAAATAATATTATCTTAAGGAATGTGCTACTTTTCATGTGGTGGTCCGCCTCTTTGTCTTCTTCGTCTAGGTTGCTTCGCAGAAGAAAAAATTGTTTTAAAAAGAACTATTGTTTCAAATTTAAATATGAAGCAAACGTTTGAGGTCAAGAATTGCCGTCAGTAACACTTCTTCAGAAGATGTCATATATTGAAGAAGCTCTTCTTTGATGGTGTCAGTTGAGTTGGGATCGTTTACTAAAAAGTTAATTTTTTGAACTTTTAAAACTCTTTTGCAGAAAAAAAAACTTTTTAAAAGTATTTTCAGTTGGATTTCTCCGAAAAAAAAAAATTAACTAGCAAAGTATTTATCTACTCCAAACATCTGATACTCAGTGGACAACATGGATGAAATTCGAGACATTTTGCTAAAAATGTATGAGAATCAAAAAAGTTAGTTTTTTTATGTTTTTTTCCCTTTTTTATTAAAAAATCAAGGACATGATGAAGAAATGGCTGAAATGAAAAAGACACTAAATGAGACCAAATTGGAAATGTCTCTTTTAAAAGAAAATCAAAGACTCTCTCTAAGGACCACTGAATCTTGCGAGGAAGTTTTGAGAACTTTGGTTCCCGGTGGTAGGTTTTCGTAATTTTTAAAAATGAATATTTTTAGTTCAACATTTGGCAAACAGGCTTCAGGAAGTTCTGGATTCAAGTTTTGGAGGTGGAATAAAATATGTCTTTTTTTAAAACAAATAAAAATTTTAGAAGATTTAAGTTTAAAGATAACAGAGGCTTCTAATGAAATAAAGAGAAAAGTGGATGAAATCCAACCAGCCCGTGGGTTTTTAAGGTTTTTTTTTTTAGGAAAATTAGTAATTTTAGTGGCTTCATTTGTGATCGGTCAAAATGGACTTCGAAAACAAATTACAACGGAATTCGGGAAATTGGAAGGGTTAAAAAAGGAATTGACTGATACGCGAGGTAAATTCAACTTTTATAAATATGGGCTTGTTTTTTTTCTGTTTCATAAAATTTCTTTCCAGAAGAATTTTCAAGAACGTTATTTTCAGAAGAATTGAGTAATACTATCGCCAGATCTACAGAAACAATTCAAATTTCAACAGTTCAAACAAAACGACAAATTGAAGAAATTGCTGAAAAAATTGACCAAATAAAAGGTAAATTAATGTTTGAAAACTGTCGAAGTATATTTTGCTATATAAAAATACAATGTGAACAAAAATAACTTTATAAGAGTTAATTTATTTATTTCAGTGGATGACATCCTTTCGGCCGTCCGAGTGGTTCACAGTAAAGTAGACAATGTTCAGTCATCAAGTAAGAATTTGTATTTTGTATTGTTCAAATTAAATAGTGTTTTAAAAGATTTTCTTTCAGTAGTGGGAATTGAGACTACTCAAAATGAAGTACGAATAAAAATTGCGGAAAGTGGACAAATCCTGGAGGAAATGCGTCTGGCTGTAGAAGAAATAGGAAAAAGACAAGAAGACGGTTATTTTAAAAATCATATTCTTCCTCGGTTGACAGGTTAGACAACTTTGTTTTTTAAAAGTTATTTTTAGGTTATCTTGAGCCAATGAAACCGAAAGTTTCCTTTATCAACGGACAGATACAAATTACAAATGGTTGTTTATAAAAAACAATTAGGAAAAAACAGTGTTTCAGGAAAGAAATTTAGCTTTTGTTCATTTGAAAAAGGCATTGAAAACAACCCATGGTCCATTTTCCCAGAAGACTACGGTTGGTCAGCTATGTAAACATAATCGCAGACATTTCAAATATTTTACTTGAACAATTTAAAATTCCAAATTGTTCTAGGGCACATTTTGTGGGCAGTTGAAGGAATTACTGGAGTTAATGGTAAAATCACGACCTATAACGGTGACCAAATTCAATTTTTCTTATTTATCAGAATATTGCAGGCACAAACTTGACGGTGTCTGAATTCATAATTGGAGTTGAAACCAAAACTTTCAATCATCTAAATCCTAAAAACTACGGTAAAACTTTAAAAAAAAAAACAGAAAATCGCAAGAATGGAGTTTTTAAATTTTATTCAAATTATCCAAAAAATAATGAAAAAGGTTTTTCAGTGTGTTAAAATTGCAAAGGCTTTTGCATATTAATATTAAACAAAAATAACACTGTCAACGGTTGAAAATTTCAAAAAGAAAAATTTTGTTAGGTTGAAGTTCAAAATTTCTATCATTTTCAGAGGTGGAATGTTCGAATGGTGATTGTCAGAAAAAAGTGTCCATTTCTTCTTGTCTACGAGAAGACAAAGTCAGCGTGAAATGTTCCTGTAGTCGATTAACACCGCTCGGCAACCCAAAACCAGGATTTCAGTTTGTGTTCTACTCAATGAAAACATAGTCAATGTTTCAGATGGGTTTATTTTTCTCCTTGCCTACATTTTCAGCAAGTGCCATCAGACAAAACTCCGAATAACTGTGCTTTCTGTGGAAAGCAAGGAACTTGTTGGAGTGAGAAATTCAAAATGCATTTTGATCAGTTTTTATTTTCAGAGGGCTTCAATCATTGGGCTAGTACTCCAACATCAAAATCATGACGATTTCAACTGAAAGCATCAAATTTCATTAAAGACACATTCAATAAAGCGCGTTTTATTAGTTAAAGGGACCGTCAGGGACCTATTGCAGGTTTTGTTTAACTTAAAGGGAAAACATAAATGTACAAAAAAGTAAAAATAAATAAAACCGCCCAGCTGCAGATTCGGCAGATGGGTCAAACGTCGTATGTGTCCGCTGTTTACAAAAAAGCGAATCACTGAGTGGGAGTGAGAGACGCAGACTGAAACACTGGGATGCAAAATTGATTAAAAAGGATCCTTTTTTGGCTTTGTATCATATTACTGAGCTTCAAAAACTCATCAATAAAAATATATAATAGTTTGGGTATGTTCGTTTTAAAAATTGAAATGTTAATTGCCCTTTTTGGCAAATCCACGCTAAAATATTCTACATACAAAAAGTGTAAGTATTTCAGACGGGGTGTGAATGGTAAAGCCCAATCAGAGATTCCAGGTGCGTAAACGGAATACATGTTAGATGTAAATCCTGAACTCGGTAATCCCCCCCCCCCCCAACCCTGCTTTTCTGTGAATGGAGATCCAGCGAGAAGTTTCTTAAAATTGTAAACTTCCATAATCGACTTGTGAATACTTTGAATTCTATTGATTGAAGCCTTCTCCACACATTGTTTTCAATTGATACATGACCAATCCCCCTGTTCTTGTTGTTGTTGTTATTGATTGACCTCTTGCCTGATGAGAGTTGTCGGGCTTATTAGGTGTTTATTGCGGCGCCCTCTGACCTAAGATCAATGGACGGTTCGCGCCTTTTTGCCAATAAACAATGGATCACCCGCATTACCCCGACTTGCCCTCTCTTGATCCTAAATTTAAGACTTGGTCGAAATCTTCTGTCTCTGTCTCTCTTTCTCTCTTGTTCTCTTATTCACCATGTCGTTGCGACGGTTTCCTAGAAATCGCCCCCAGATTGCGACGAAAGAAATCCCGCGCACAGTGCACGCACCTGACCGTCCGTCTGGCTGACTCATGTCTGGCAGAAAAGTGCGCGCCAGCTGGTGTCTCCCATTTGCTCCGAAATAGGCGCGGGGAGAGGTCGACTGCCGATTAGCTGATTTTGACCATTTTTCATTAACTTTACCGTGGTTTTTGTATTTTCCTTCAAATTTAACATTTGTTTTCATCAAGGTTGCTCTGAGATAATCCACATTTTAGCATAGGTGCTGTTTTCGCTGGGTCCCCCTTTTTCTCTATCTTTCTTATTTTTTATTTGTCTCTTTTACTCTACCTCGATCTATTGCTTGTAACATCAACCCAATCGATATTTACGGTTAGCGCTAATTAACAGTCCCTAAACACATGATAACCTCTCAATATCCCGATTTGTCCGCATTTGTCCCGTAATCTACGATGTGACACCTCAAAAAGCGGCACTCTTCCCCCTCCTCCTCCTCCTCCCTTTCTCTATCTCTCACTATCTCTCTCTCTTTCTTTCCCGGTTTCTCATTCTCTTTTTTCTCTGTCCTTTTCCAATTCACAATTGTTCTGAATTACTTCCAAATTTTAATTCTTTAAATTAAATTTAACAAATGTTTTCTTAAAAAAAAACAAATTTTAAATTAAAGTTAAAAGAATATAATCGCCAAAGTTTTTTTATTGTTAAAAAACTTTTTTACACCCTTTCAACCAATATTTTCTCTATTTTTAATTTTATGTAACCTCTTCTGAACTGTAATCCCCTTTTTGCACCAATTTGTTTGAAATCCCTGGGTTTTCTCCGTTTTTTTCTTTTTTTGCCGCGGTTTCTCCGGATTTCGCAATTTTTGTTTTTCTGCGCCTGCCTCATCCTTAGAACGCGGTCTTAGGAAAACCGTGATATCTTAGAATCGCCTGAAACATTATGTATAACGTCCCTATGGTACCCTAATCTTACCCTGAAACATTTCGGCTACGGTAATTTTTTGGGTGCCGGGTTACGGTAGGTGCCCATTTGGGTACGGTATTTTTTCAACTTTCTTCAAGGTACCAATAATTTTTATACCAATCGATTCGAAATTGAATTTTGAGAAACATTTCCAATTACCACAACTATGGTTTCTGGTCATATAACAAAATTATCGCCTGAAAACCGCGAGAAATGCGGTTTTTTCAAGGGTTTTGGTTTTATTTTTCAAAATTCAGTTACGGTAGAAACAAGTCTGTATAGATAAAATGCTAGACACATTTTTGCGTAGAATCCGCACTTTTTTACTTTCATAATTTTGTTTACTTTCAAACTTTCATAATTTTTTTTACTTTCATAATTTTGTCAAATCTCTCTCTCCCTCTCTCTTAAAATTCTATTTCCAGTCAAGATGGCCAAAGGAAAAAACTCTCGTAAGCCAGTCAATGCCAAATCACAGCAAAAACCTCAACATCGATCTCCTCCAGTCCAAAAGAAGGAGCAAACCGGAAGTATTCTGGAGAAGGGCTGCTTCACTGTTTGTAAAATTGAAGGCAAGGAGTTCTATCTAATTGGTCAGTTTTCTAAACTTTAAAATCAAAATTTTGTTTTAGGAAACTTTTGACCGGAGTTTGTTCTCAGAAGACTACCGAAAAGCTGACGAATACGGAAGAATTTGTGGAAATAAATGTATTTCAAAACACGAGCATGGTGATCAGAGGGATAATTCACCAGCTCAAAGAAAGTGAGTATCTTTTTCTTTGGTTTTCTCTCTCTCTCTCTCTTTCTCTTTCTCTCTCTTCCAACAAAACATTTCAGAACTCCTTTTGGCCTTCGGCGGACCTTCTCTTGCCTTCATCGGGTATCCCTAGATTATCTCCGGAGGACAGCTGTGCATGTCTCGTGTGATTTCCTTTCAAGAAGTGATCATTGGAGGCAAAGCGGCCGGAAATGGAGTGGTGAGTAATTTAAACAAAAAAAGTACTTTCATAATTTTAAGGTTGATCTTATATTTGACGATGGATCGATGGAAAGTCTGAAGGTCACAATTTCTACGGTGATCTGAATCACAAGGAAGAGGAAAACTAAAAAATTGGACCTCAAAGGAGACAAAGTAAGTTTTTGGTTCAAGAGTGTGTCTAAATAAAAATAAAATTTATCCCCCCAATGTTTTCTAATATGACAATTTTTAAAAAATACGAAATTTTTTTTTAGACTATATCGTATATTTTGAAGTGGCCTTAGAAAAAGCTATTCCCCCAAAAAGACTCCCAAAATTTCGGTCAAAAAACTTTGTTTTATCAATAAAAAACGCAACTTTCACATAATTTGCCCAATTCCTTTCAAAAAAAGAAATTAAACTAAAACTATATTTATTAAAAATGATTGTTAACTTTTTTATAAATTCACTTCACTATGTGACTATTAAAAAAAATAACAATTCTCAAATACAAAAATTTCAGTCTAAAAAGCAAATTTAAATTTTTTTTCACAGCAGCTTTCACAAGAATTGTCCAATAGCTTCAAAAAATAATAAAACTGAAATTTTTTTATATAAAGTTTTTTTTTCTTTTCAACATCAAAAATGCATTTTGACCACAAAAAAGTGATTTGTGTAAAACAAAACGCTTACAAAAGTGAAAGTGTTCTAGAAAACGGGAAAATCTCCTAATATTTTTAGTCTCTAAACTAAAATTTCTGGTAAAAACGTTGATTTGTATCAGAATGATAAGACAAAATCCGGGATAATTTTTTTTACTAAATTTGATCAAAATCTGTCATCTTAAACTTTATGTTCGACTTTTTCTCAACGGTTCCTTGAACTATAATTGTTTCAGGTCACCTGTATAACCCACGGAGACATCCTTCTTCTTGGAACCCGCTTCGGCCGAGTTCTCACCCCGCAAGGGAAAGTTCTCCACCAGCTTGCTGCCTCAAGAGACGCGGTCCGTCAATTGACGGTGGTGTCTACAGAGCCATTGCTTGTTGTTGTTCTTTTCGAACACTCCCTAGGTCTCCTCGACACAAGGACCCACAGAATTAAAAGGTAACTCATTTTTTAAAATTTGAAAAACTGCATTCTTTTTTGTCCCAGGTGGGGTCTCTTCTCTTCCATAGAGACATTGTTTCAAGGTGACTTCATCATTGCTGGAGATAGGGTAAGCTAGATTTAAGAACTTCTGAAACATGACTTTTTCCAGAATGGAGTTCTTCACTCCTATAAAATTAATGTTGAAAATGCCGAACTTTTGTCTCAACTTTCTGTGAGAAATGTAAACGAACACAAAATCACGCTGCTCGTTCCAGTAGACAAAAAGACACTGGTAAGTCTGAATGCTTCCCTAAGAGACCTTATGGCTTAAGGTTTTGGGAACAGAAATGGGAACCTTGGAGACCTTGGAAAGGTCGTGCTTCGAATCTCATAGTGAACTTGACCAGTCGACCCAGCTGGATGTCGTGGGAAGTAAACTTATCAAAGCTTCTGAAGACCGCTGGTGCATGATTCAGGACAACAAGTTGTGAGTTTTTTTTCCTTTAAAGGGGAAGGACCTCTTAAATTCAAAATATTATAGTTTCATTGAATAGATATCGTTTCCACGATTCTAAAACATACCCCTTTTATATGATTTGAACTGCAAAAGGGGCGCATTTACACGGCCGATTTACGCGTTTGCCGCACGTAAACACGGCTAGAGTGGGCGAGAGAGTGTGGGAAATGGGGAGGCGCAGAGTTGGCGAAAATTCAAATGGTGATTTCCCCAAATTTCAAGCGCTCCTAAATTGATTCATTTTGATCCAAAATGTGTAAAATAGGTATTTTTCGGAATCCTGGGAATGAGATCTAGACTTTAATCACAAAATCAGAAAAATTATTTTGACGCGGTCCTTCCCCTTTAACAACTGAAGAAAGAGAGACAAAGAGACAGAGAGAGAGAGAGAGAGAGAGAGAGAAAGAGAGAGAGAGAGAGAGATAGAGAGAGAGAAGTAAAATGAGTCTTCAGATTCTCTTGCAAAGGCGACCCTTCCCTCAAAACGGCAGTCTGGAGATTCGTGTACGAAGGACCCTACCACAATCTGAAACATTTTCGCTGCAGCAATTCCGGATTCGAAGTGATCTATGCCTTTGGCTGCTTGAATATTTATGTTCACTTTCTGGGTAGGTTTTTTGTTCATCCATTTCATAAAATATATTTTCAGGCAAAGGAGAAAATCGCCCTATCGAGTTTCCAGAAAAGATCATTGAAGTGTTGATGGCTGTCGATTATATTCTAATTCAGTTTGAGTGTATTGTGGTTAGTGGCGTTTAGTTAAACTAAAAATTACTATGTTTAGTCTATTTTTCGACTGAATAACCAAGGACTTTTCAAACAAGTCGCGAACTGGAAACCGTTTGATCTTGCCACGGCGTTCGCTAGGGTGCCGGTTAGTCATTTTTTTCTTTTGCTTTTATTGATTCATTTTAAAGGGGAAGGACCGCGTAAAAATAATTTTTCCGTTTTTGTGATAAAAGTCTCGATCTTATTCCCAGGATTCCGAAAAATACCTCTTTCACCCATTTTGGATCAAAATGAACCGATTGGGAGCGCTTGAAATTTGGGGAAATTACCATTTGAATTGCCGCCAACTCTGCGTCTCCCCATTTCCCACACTCTCTCGCCCACTCTAGCCGTGTTTCCGTGCGGCAAACGCGTATAATGGCCGTGTAAACGCGCCCCTTTTGCAGCCCAAATCATATAAAATGGGTATGTTTCGGAATCGAGGAAACTGTGACAACTCAATGAAACTATAATAAAGATACTTTGAAAAATCTATTTTACGAGGTCCTTCTCCTTTAAACAGAGTAAGAAAGTCAGAGCGAGAGAGAGACAAAACACACAAAGAGAGATAGAGAGAGAGAGGCATACAGAGACAGAGCAGAGAAACAAAAAAGAAAGAGAGAGGCGAAGAAAGAGAGATAAAAATAGGAATAGAGAAAAAGATAGAAAGAGAAAGAGAGAGAGAGAGAGAGAGAGAGAGAGAGAGGCATGCAGAGACAGAGATAAACTTTTTCTCTCCTTTCCGAAAAGACTACTTGCAGATGACCGGAAAGCTCCCTCAGTTCATAATTTGCTTCAAAGAAGGAGCTGTGTCTCATCTGATGGATAAAACTCCAAGCGGCGGAGCCCTGTCCATGATGAACCACGAGGTCGACAATATGCAGGAGGGCTATGGAGTGTGCATCAAAGTGGCCAACGGCATTCTCAGAATTCTCACAGCTGAAGGAGATGTGGTGACTTATGTGAGATCCGATGAAGGTAAAACCAAAAACCGATATTTTAAATTACATAGAATTTTGTTCAGTGTCGCCCAAGTACCAAGTATGTCGTTTATTTAGAAGAATGGGAGTGAGGTTGGTGTTTATGTCGATTTTTAAATTTAATCATTTTTTACTAGAAGCTACAAAAAGGTCATTGGACGAGGTCGCGAAATTCTGGAATTTGGGGATACCATAGTTATCGTCGGAATCAAGCTGGTTAGTTACCTAACAAAGTCCAAACAGCATTTATCATTTAAGAATCAGCTGAATCTCTATTTTACCCATTCGGCGATGTTATTCTCTGTTGACGTGGCTTGTGTCCACAGCTGGTATTCCTTGATGCAGTGCGGAAAAAACTTCAAGGTGCAATACGCCAAAAACAAGGTATTTCAATTGACGAGCTAAAATGAGTAGAAATTGTTCAGATGCTTCTGCAGCGCTTCATCCCTGCGACTCACAGAGCAAGGGAAATTCAGTTCAACCACACCTTGCCGATTAAGTGTGCTGAGGCCATGGAAAGTGACGCCAGAATTGAGCAACAAGATTTTCTGACGGGAGATGACAATGGACTTGTTTGCCTTCTGAGAAGCAATGAGGGTAAGTTTAATTGGATCAGTGAGAGCTAACGTGGGAGAGTGAGCGAGTGAGTGAGAGTGTGAGTTTGTGAGCGTGTGAGTGAGTGAAAGTGTGAATGTATGAGTGTGTGAGTGTGTGAGCGTAAGAATGTGTGAGTAGGTGATAATGTGAGTTTGTGAGTTTGGGCGTGAGTACGTGAGTGTGTGAATGTGTGAATGTGTGAGTGTGTGATCGTAAGAATGTGTGAGTGGATGATTGTGTCAGTTTGTAAGTGTGTGATGAATTGATTAAGCACATGGTTGTGTGTGTAAGTGTGTCAGTGAGTGAGTGTGAGAGTGTAAGAGTGGGAGGAGAGTGCGAAAGTGTGTGAGTGTCTGATAATGTTTGTGTGTGAATACGGGAGTGTGTGAATGTGTGATCGTAAGAATGTGTGAGTGGATGATTGTGTTTGTTTGTAAGTGTGTGAGCGAGTGTATGTGTGTGATTGATTGATTAAGCACGTGCTTGTGTGTAAGTGTGAGTGTTTCGGTGTGTGTGTCAGTGTGTCAATGTGTCAGTGAGCGAGTGAGTGAGTGAATGAGGGAGTGAGTGAGTGAGTAAAATTTTAAGGAAAGTGCGAAAATGTGTGAGTGTCTGATGGTGTTTGTGTGTGAATACGTGAGTTTGTGAGTGTGTGAGTGAGTGAATGTGTGAAACTATGATTGTGTGAGTTTGTAAGTGTGTGAGGCAGTGTATGTGTGTGATTGATTGATTAAGCACGTATTAGTGTGTACGTGTGAGTGTTTCAGTGTGTGTTTCAGTGTGTCAGTGAGGGAGTGAGTGAGTGAGTGAGTGAGTGAATGTGTGAAAGTATAAATGTGTGAATGTGTGAGTGTGTGCGTAAGAATGTATGAGTAGGTAATGGTGTGAGTTTGTGAGTTTGGGTAGTACGTGAGTGTGTGAATGTGTGAATGTGTGAGTGGGTGATTGTGTTTGTTTGTAAGTGTGTGAGCGAGTGTATGTGTGTGATTGATTGATTAAGCACGTGCTTGTGTGTAAGTGTGAGTGTTTCGGTGTGTGTGTCAGTGTGTCAATGTGTCAGTGAGCGAGTGAGTGAGTGAATGAGGGAGTGAGTGAGTGAGTAAAATTTTAAGGAAAGTGCGAAAGTGTGTGAGTGTCTGATGGTGTATGTGTGTGATTGATTGATTAAGCACGTATTAGTGTGTACGTGTGAGTGTTTCAGTGTGTGTTTCAGTGTGTCAGTGAGTGAGTGAGTGAGTGAATGTGTGAAAGTATAAATGTGTGAATGTGCGAGTGTGTGCGTAAGAATGTATGAGTAGGTAATGGTGTGAGTTTGTGAGTTTGGGCGTGAGTACGTGAGTGTCTGAATGTGTGAATGTGTGAGTGGATGATTGTGTTTGTTTGTAAGTGTGTGAGCGAGTGTATGTGTGTGATTGATTGATTAAGCACGTGCTTGTGTGTAAGTGTGAGTGTTTCGGTGTGTGTGTGTCAGTGTGTCAGTAAGAGTGTGAGAGTGTAAGAGTGGGAGGAGAGTGCGAAAGTGTGTGTCAGTGTCTGATGGTGTTTGTGTGTGAGTACGTGAGTTTGTGAGTGTATGAATCTGTGAAAGTATGAATGTGTGAATGTGTGAGTGTGTGATCGTAAGAATGTGTGAGTGGATAATTGTGTCAGTGTGTCTGTGAGTGATTGCGTGAGTAATACACAGTTCATAATTTCAGGAGGCCCTTTCAAATCCAATTTTTGGGATCCAATTTCTACACAAGGTGGTGGATGGAGATAAGACAGCTGGCCAGGCCTTCGTGACCTTCGAAAATGGCTGCCACAAGTAAGCCAACTTATTTTTTCCTCAAAACATTTTCTTTCTAGAGTCATATCCTTTTTCTTTGGAAAAGGCCCTGAAATTAAGAATGCGCCTCCAATTGAGACTGAAAACGTCATGTGGATCTGGCCGCAGCCTCCAAAATCATTCATTGGCTTGACTACGGAAGGCTTCCTTTTTAACTCACAAGGTTCACGTGGAGAAGTCCTCGGAGTCAGTTTTTGCGCCAAATTTCAAATTTTCAATCATTTTCAGGACGTGAGGTACAGCTACTTCCGAGGAATGTCAGTGGATTTCCCCTTGAACAACTCTGGGGACCACTATTCTCAGATGTTCGCAGGAGATTTTGATGGAGATTTTCTGTACTACGTGTACAATGATTCTAAGGATGTGCCCTACTTCTTTCTCCACGATGACTTCCATGGTCACCCAGTTGTCGGTGGGTATTGTTTTGAGATATCGTGTCTTTAAAGGGGCAGTCAGGGGCTTTTTTTTATTTCGTTTTGGTCCTGTCAACATTCGTTAAAGGAAAAGGATCGCGTAATTTTTTTTCCTTTTTTGTGATAAAAGCCTAGATCAATTTCCTAGGATTTCGAAAAGTACATATTTTACCCATTTCCGATCAAAATGTACCGATTCAGGAGCGCTTCAAATTTTTGGGAAATTGCCGTTCGAATTACAGAAGGTGATCCTCGGTTACGTTTCCTTTCATGAAACTCAGCCAAATTAATAAATGAAAAATGAATTTGTAAGCTTTTTACTTTGGAAAACTTTGTAATTGATACAAATTTAATTTTTCCAATACACGAACGAAAAATTTTGAAAAAAAGTTTTTTGACGGTTTTTGCCTCCCCTGAAATCCGGGTTTCCTCAAACTCAAATTTAAAAACGAAATATCGATTGCAGGGTTTTCTGGGAAACATTGTAATTGTCATAAGTTTTTCCTAAAAACTTTAAATCTAAAGCAAAAACTGCCAAAAAAGTTTTTTGTGTTTATTTTATTAATTTTCTAAAAAATGTTAAGCCAAATAAATGTATATTACAAAAATTAGGCACTTTCGCGCACAAAACTAAAACAGTTTTTTTTAAAGTTACAGTAATCCGGGATCCAAAAGTGATATTTACCTAAAATCTCAGAATGTCATTTTCAGCCCAAATAACGCAATTTTGGGCCTATGAGAAGGCTACTAACTCTTTTGAAAATTAAATTTCTAAAAATTGGCTCCCAATTTACATTATATGTAATTTCCCCAAATCTTCAACTTTTTCAGATGTTGCCTTCTGGCAGGAGAGTTGGTACTTGTTCATCGCCACAGTCGACAATTCTGGCATGGTCGTCATCAGGAAGCTGATGGTTTTTCAATGTAGCTTCGTAAGTTTACTTTTTTTTCTTTCCCATTTTGTTTTTTTCCTATCTATAAAAATCAGAATTTTTGCAGCTGCATGTCACCCAGCAGACCCAAAAGTTTAACTTGGCCGTTTGTGATCCCAAGAGAATTTTCTTCTCCCCGAAAAAGTGAATTTCTTTCTTTGTGCTTAGGTTAAACTTATTTTTCTGCAGAAATCAACTTGTGGCTTTTGGCAAGGGCGTCGATGTGGTCGACTTGAAAGGATGGTTTTCTGAAAAAGGAGATAACGAAAAGGCCGATGAGATTTTGGAAAAGAGGAAACGTTTCTGAATTTTTTGAATGTTCACACTTCATTTACCATGATTCGTCAAGTACACTATGTTTTCGTCAAGTATATATTCCAATGAATGAATGTCTGTTGATCATTTTTCAGAAAGGAAGAAAACGGGCGAGAGAGGGTAAGAGAAAGAAAGAGAGAGAGAGAGAGAGAGGGAGGGAGAGAAAGAAAGGCTGAGTGAGTGTGTTGTTTCGGTGCTTTTTTGCAAAAAGCTGTTTTTAGCCATAATAAAAATAGCCATTACCGCCTCACAAAAGCGATAAAAAACGCCTCTCCGGGCGGTTTATTTGAACTACGATCGTAAACTGAATTTTATTTGTTTGCATTTTGATAGAAAAACGCGCCAGTTCCAGTTCCCTCGAAATTCAAAAAAGTGCTTTTTTGAACAAAAACATTTTTTTTCCGGCACTTCACCCATCTTTTTTCACTTTTTGCACAAAAGAGCTTAAAATTTACAATCGGCGTTCAAAAGCGGCCTAAAGCTGGTCCATATTGACGGTAATTGGAAATTCTAATGTAAAATCAAGATTGACAAGAACTACAACAAAATATTTTTGCTATGTTTGTAAATTGATGGCAAAAACGCGCCCGCCAAATTCAAATAAGTTGGTTTTTGAACAAAAAAAAGTATTTAAAACATTTTTTACTGTTTAACATTTCCTTAATTTCGCAGCGGCTTTTGAATCAATTGAGTCAAAGTTCGAAAAATCCTATTTCTAACGGTTTTTTCCAGCTATTGGTATAATTTAGAAAAAAAAATGTTTGTTTTATATTTAAATTTATATCACCATAGTGAATCCGTTGTGAGTCATCCTAGCCTATCTTTGCTCTTCTGGTTCACAAGGACCACATGTGCAAGTTGTTGTAATAATTAGAGAATCGGGAAGGTCTTTCTTGCAGCGCTCTTGCAGCTCCCAACATCATGGCCGAAGGTCAATAAACAAAACGCCTCCTGTGCCTTTCACTGCCTTTTAATCATAGCGTTTCCTGGATTTAGAAATATCTCATATTTATACAAATTAGTTTCGGATGGAATTACGAGCGATGGAGAGCCAAAAAGTTAAATTTCGAGCAACGGAGAGCAGACAAAATGTGGAAGATAAATTAAAATCGGCTCAGGAAATAGTGGAATCGTATGGTTCTTTGCCAAAAACAGGTTTGCTTTTTAAAGTAAGGGGAATATCGAATCGGCAGAAAACAGTTTTATGTAAAATCTTCCTTTCAAAAAGAATCATTTTTCTGGTTTTAAAAAAGCGATGTTAAAATATTTTAAAAATGTAAAAACATTATTTTAAAAATTTTTATTAAAAAATAAAAGTGATTCTTCTTTTTTTAAAATAAAAACAAGCGTCTTTTTTAAAAGAAGGTATAAGAATTTTAATAGATTTTAAAAAAATTATTTAATTTTTTATTAAAAAAGACGAAAATTAATATAGAATTTAGAAATCATTATTAAATTTTTAAAAAGAACGTATATATACACTGTTGATAAATAAATGTTATTTTTTTAAAGATAGAAAATTAAAATTTTTAGAAATAATTTTTCCAAAAAACGTTTACAATTGTTTTTTATTATAAAATGTTTAAAACCACTTAATAAATGTTTTTTGAATGCGTAAATTTAATTTTTCAATACATTTTTTGTTAAAATTTCAAACAAATTATATTTTATTTTTGCCGACTTTAGCAGTCGACTCGAAAATATAGAATTTTGCTAAAAGGCGAAATAGATTCTAGAGGCGAAATTGTCTGATTTTCGTTGACATTGAATTTTAAGGTGAAGATGATCCAACTCAAAAGAAGCTCGATAAATTGCTACAAATTATTTTGCGACAAGAGGAGGAGATAGCCGAAATGAAAAAGACAGTCAACGAAACGAAGCTGAACCTGGATATGGTCCAAAATCAACAAAGACTTCTGCAAAGGACTACGGAAGCAAATGAGGATATTTTGAGGGGTACGGTACCTGGAGGTATTTATAAATTAATTTTAAATATGTATTTATTATTTAGTAGAACACCTCGCCAACCAGCTCAAGGAAGTGCTTCAAACGGCGCCACCTCAGAATTTGGGTGAGTGAATTATAATCATTTGAGAAAAAAGAAACGGGATTTTAACAATGTAAAACTTTGGCAAAAAGATTAAAACACATATTGTTTTATGGGTTTTGAGGTCTGGGAAAAATTTTATTTTATGTTTGAAATTTTTGTAAATTATAAAGTTTGATAATCATTTTAATTATTATTTTAAAACTGCGTAAAAGTTCAAATATCATTTTTAAACATTGTTCAAAAAAATATTCTTATAAACATACTTTATACGATATTAAAAAAACCTTTTAGTTTTTTATAAAAAAAGATGGCCTTAACTCTTTATGAAGTTACAAACATTTTTCACTTTTGTAAAAGTTCTTAACAATAAAATGTTTAAAAAATCTTTTTATTGCTGTAAATGTTGTATAAATTTTATGCGATGTTATAAAATTTATATAATGTTTAAGAGTTGTTTTTATAGGATCGCAAAAACTTGTTACAGAGTTAATTTTTTTTATTTTTCGGAGAAATCCAACTGAAAATACTTTTAAAAAGTTTTTTTTCTGCAAAAGAGTTTTAAAAGTTCAAAAAATTAACTTTTTAGTAAACGATCCCAACTCAACTGACACCATCAAAGAAGAGCTTCTTCAATATATGACATCTTCTGAAGAAGTGTTACTGACGGCAATTCTTGACCTCAAACGTTTGCTTCATATTTAAATTTGAAACAATAGTTCTTTTTAAAACAATTTTTTCTTCTGCGAAGCAACCTAGACGAAGAAGACAAAGAGGCGGACCACCACATGAAAAGTAGCACATTCCTTAAGATAATATTATTTTTTTTTCAATTTCAGGGTACCTTTCTTGGGTTCAGACGAATGTTTCGGTCGTTAACAGTCAAATTCAAATGAAAAACGGTAAGTTTTAATTTCTATTTCTGAAAATCATTAAAATAAAATTTTAAAAAAAACTACAAATTCTAGGAAAAGGAGTGAGCCCAGACGATTTCAATCAAGAAATCAAGGATACCCCTTGGACTGTCTTTCCTGAAAACTACGGTATGATTAATTGAATTTGAGACATACTTTACGTCTGACATGCACTCCGTTTACGCGCGTACAATTCATGAACGGGCTTGACTTTTAAAACCCGTACGATATCGGCAGCAGAAACGGGAGATTCTCTCTCTCTCTCTCTCTCTCTCTCTCTCTCTCTCTCTCTCTCTCTCTCTCTCTCTCTCTCTCTCTCTCTCTTTCTCTCGTTCCTTAAAGTGTTGTTTTCAGAAGTAGAATGCTGGAACTGCCATAGAAAATTCCCTATTCTAAATTCCCTCCGAGAAGACAGAGTCAGCATTTTCTGCGAGATTTGCCCAGCTAGGACTCCATTAGGAAAAGCTCAGCCTAAGTTTCAGTAAGTTTCAGTTTTTAAATTTCTAAAACTTTTACTTCAGATGGCTTCTTTTCAATCAGTGTGGGCATTTATGCAAGTCATCGAAGGGATTTTACCCAGCGAGTTGTCTATTTTGTGGAAAAACTGCAACTTGCATAGGTATCCTTTATTTTTTTTTTTTAAATTGAATGTTTTAGATTATTCTGATTCGTGCGCAAGGACACCAATTAAGAAACAATCTGCTCCTAATGAACCATAAAATGACAAAAAATGGTGGCTGCCATTTTGTTTTATGTAATTTAATTGCGTATATTTTACACATTTTGGAGAACCATGAATTTCAAAAGCCAATTTTAAATTCTTTTCACTTTTTGTACACCTGATTTTTCTTGTTAATTGAAAACAAAACATGCAAAAGGTCCCTGACGAAATCTTTATCTAATAAACATCGCTATTCGCTTATTCGCCGGTTTTATAAACAACGGGCACATAGGCGTTCGACACATCTGCCGAATCTGCAGATGGTTGCCGGTTCATTTTCGTTACTTTAAGACCGACCATCTGAAAATCTAGGAATTTCCGGCTTACATTTAGGGTGCTTTTACTTTTTTGTGCAGCTAAATATTATCTTTCAGTTAAACAAAACATGTAAAAGGTCCCTGACGGTCCCTTCAATTAATAAAAGTAGCTTTATTGAATGTGTTTTTAAATAAATCTGAAGCTTTCAGTAGAAATCGTCATGGTTTCCTTGTTGGAGTACGAGCATACATATCGCAGCCAGCTGAAAATCAAAACTTATCAAAATACATTCTGAATTTCTCACTGAAACAACCTGCTTGCTTTCCACAGAAAGTACAGTTATTCGGCGTTTTGTCTGATGGCACTTGCTGAAAATGTTGGCAAGCATAACACCAATCCCATCTGAAACATTGACTATGTTTTGATTGAGCAGAACACAAACTGAAATCCTGGTTTTGGGTTGCCGAGCAGTGTCAATTGATTACAGGAACATTCCAAGCTGACTTTGTCTGCTCGTAGACAAGAAGAAATGGACAGTTTTTTATTACAAATCCTACATTCGACCTCTGAAAATGATCGAAATTTTGAACGTCAACGTAACAAAATATTTCAGTTTTTATATTTTTAACCGTTGACAGTGTTATTTTTGTTTAATATTAATACACACGCCTTTAAGGTTTATTCATACTTAAAAGCATTTTCACTATTTTTGGATAATTTAAATAAAATGTATAAACTCCATTCTTGCGATTCTCTTTTTTGCAAACCATTACCGTAGTTTTCAGGATTTAGATAATCGAAAGGTTTGGTTTCAACTCCAATGATAAATTCGGACACAGTCAAGTTTTTGCCTGCAATATTCTGATAAATAAGAAAATGTGAGTTTGTTCACCGTTATAGGTCGTGATTTTCCCATTAGCTCCAGTAATTCCTTCAACTGCCCATAAAATATGCCCTAGAATAATTGGAATTTTAAATTGTTCAAGTTAAATATTAAGAAATTCTGCAATTAAGTTTACATAGCTGACCAACCGTAGGCTTCTGGGAAAATGGTCCATGGGTTGTTTTCAATGCCTTCTTTAAATTCATGCAAACTCCTTTTCTTTCCTGAAGTTAATTAAGTTAATTAAGAAGATTTTGTAACTAACCATTTGAAATTTGAATTTCCCCGTTAATCAAAGAAATCTTCTGTTTTTTATGTTCAAGGGAACCTCAAAAAGTAAAAGAAAAATAACGTTTACAAAAGTTTAAAGTACCTGTTAACAGAGGAAGAACTGTTTCGTTATATTCTCTTTGAATTGCCTGTAGTCGTTGTGCTTTTTTCTTTTTTTCTTCTTCTTCTTCTTGTTTTAACTGCTCTTTCCCAATCTTTTCAATCACAGGACGCATTTCCTCCTGGATTTTCCCATTTTCCACGACTTTTCTTTGAACTTCATTTTGAGTAGTCTCAATTCCTACTACTGAAAGAATTTCAATTAAAACAATTTTTAATTTGAACAATACAAAAAACAAATTCTCACCTGATGACTGAACATTGTCTACTTTACTGTGAACCACTCGAACGGCCGAAAGGATGTCATCCACTGAAATAAATTAATTTATTCTTAGAAAGTTATTTTTGTTCACATTGTATTTTTATATAACAAAATATAATTGACAGGTTTAAAACATTCGTATACCTTTCATTCTGCCAATTTTTTCAGCAATTTCTTCAGTTTTACGTTCCGTTTGAACTGTTGAAACTCGAATTGTTTCTGTAGATCTGGCGATAGTATTACTCAATTCTTCTGAAAATAACGTTCTTGAAAATTCTTCTGGAAAGAAATTTTATGAAACAGAAAAAAAACAAGCCCTTTTTTATAAAAGTTGAATTTACCTCGCGTATCAGTCAATTCCTTTTTTAACCCTTCCAATTTCCCGAATTCCGTTGTAATTTGTTTTCGAAGTCCATTTTGACCGATCACAAATGAAGCCACTAAAATTACTAATTTTCCTAAAAAAAAAAAACCTTAAAAACCCACGGGCTGGTTGGATTTCATCCACTTTTCTCTTTATTTCATTAGAAGCCTCTGTTATCTTTAAACTCAAATCTTCTAAAATTTTTATTTGTTTTAAAAAAAGACATATTTTATTCCACCTCCAAAACTTGAATCCAGAACTTCCTGAAGCCTGTTTGCCAAATGTTGAACTAAAAATATTCATTTTTAAAAATTACGAAAACCTACCACCGGGAACCAAAGTTCTCAAAACTTCCTCGCAAGATTCAGTGGTCCTTAGAGAGAGTCTTTGATTTTCTTTTAAAAGAGACATTTCCAATTTGGTCTCATTTAGTGTCTTTTTCATTTCAGCCATTTCTTCATCATGTCCTTGATTTTTTAATAAAAAAGGGAAAAAAACACAAAAACTTACTTTTTTGATTCCCATACATTTTCAGCAAAATGTCTCGAATTTCATCCATGTTGTCCACTGAGTATCATATGCTTGGAGTAGATAAATACTTTGCTAAATTTAAAAAAAATTCTTTTGGACTAAAAAAAAGAAAATAGGAGTCCTGGGGGTAAAAGCAGGCGGCTGTCTCGGCGCTGGACTGTCTTATCAGAACTGATAAGCCAAGGTGGTTTCAAATTCAAATATAAGGGTTTAACCACTTTTTGGTTACTTTTTCATAACTAAATACTGGTAAAAACAAGGACAACCATCTTCTTCAAAGTCTTGGCCAAATATACATTGATAATAGTATTGATCTTTTGCTCAATCACTCCACTGTTACATCATTAATCAGCCAACGCGAAGAGTGAATTTAGCTTTTTTGATCATGTGTGATTGAGATTGTTTAGAAAACATTGTTAATCACTGTTGTTTTTTAATCATCCGATTTTTGTATATATAAAAACCTCATCCAAAAAAAATTCTGAATTTCCATTTTACGTTTGTAAATAATATTTTTGTCTAAACTACAGACGTTTGTAAACAAAATTTTTGTCAAAACGGCATGATTTTGGAAAATTTCAAAATCACGAAACGGTATAATTTTTTCAGGAATTTTTTAAAATTAATTTCTGTTTTTTTTACATATTTTGGAGATACTTCCATTTAAATAATATATTTGAGAAATCTAAAAAAAATATTTTTTAGCGCGCGGATTTTTTGGCATTTAAGCCTTTACGTCTCCCGACAAAAAAATTAGTAAGATGTAAATTACAATCAAAGGCCGTACCATTAACAATACAATTTTTTCAGTCTTAAAAAGTACAATTTAAAAAATTCTATTAAAAATACAAGTTCAGTTGCCAGTGGTTTACAATTCGAGAGAAAAAGTAACTTTATACCATAAAAATTCAAAAGAGAAATTTTATTCTGTTTGTTGGAATCCTCACTCTTTTTTTGTTGGATGACGAGCTGCCCCATTCCAGTTATCTGAATATAGAATCTTATCAAAAATCATTAAAAATGAATTTTTCTTTCTCACTATTACAATTTCCTTCCTGTCCACAGAAAGTACAGTTATCCGGAGTCTCCCCCCATGTTAGCACTTGCTGAATATGATTGCAGAGATCAAATCTGGCCCATCTGAAACACTGGCTATGTTTTCATTGAGTAGAACACAAACAGATATCCTGGTTTTGGGTTTCCAAGAGGTGTCCGTGCACCACAGAAACATTTCACGCTGACTTTGTCTTCTCGTAGACAAATGGAAATAGGAATTGTTTTATAGCAACTACAACATTCAACTTCTGAAAATGTTAATATTAGCCGATTTTAAAGGAGAAGGACCTCGTAAAATTGATCTTTAAAAGTCTTGTTACAACTATTTCATCGAATAGATACCGTTTCCAGGATTCTGAAACATACCCATTTTATATGATTTGGACTGCAAAAGGGGCGCGTTTACACGGCCGATTTACGCGTTTGCCTCACGGAAAAACGGCCAGAGTGGGCGAGAGAGTGTGGGAAATGGGGAGACGCAGAGTTGGCGGCAATTCAAACGGCAATTTCCTCAAAATTTCAAGCGCTCCCAATCGGTTCATTTTGATCCAAAATATTCAAAAGGGGGATTTTTCGGAATCCTGGGAATGAGATCTAGGCTTTAATCGCAAAATCAGAAAAATTATTTTTACGCGGTCCTTCACCTTTAATAGAACTAAATTCATTTTTCTTTCATTTGAACGTTATTAGATTGAACACTTCGATCTTTGTAGTTTTTCAATCTTCTTTGAATTATCACATAATTTTGCAACACTTCATCAGCGACATTTAAAAAAACATTTTTTTTGCATCTTTACCTTCGAGACAATTTTTTTTGTTTTCAAAAGATACATTTCCAATTTTGAGACATTTTATTTTTAAAATTGAAAAATAGAAAATGTCTTTCATGCGCCCTGATTTAAAAATGTACAATTTAAAAATATAATAAAAATAACTTACCGTATTCTTCAGGGAAAATGGTCCACGGGTTGCTTTTAAGGGCTTCATGAAAACTATACACATCCATTTTATTTCCTGAAATTAGTGGTTTAATATAAATAGTTTTTGTAACTAACCATTAGCTATTTGGATATCTCCGTTAATCAAACGAATTTTCTGTTTCATCCAGGCCAGGTCTTCTACAAGAAATCTTTAAGAAATACTGACCTGTCAGCAAAGGAAGGATTAGGGTTTCATAAAAATCTTCACTTTGCTTCATTTTCGTTTCTTGACGCTTTTTCACCATAGATTGTAATTCGACCACAGCATTTTGATGCACTTGCATTTTGTTTCGCAAAACTTCATTCTCCATTTCAATTGCTAAAATGTATAATTTTAATAAAATTCTTTAATTGTCTCCCAATCTGAAAATTTGAGAGACTAAAAATTAGATTCTCGTATGAAAATTGTACAAAAACAAAATTATATCACATCTCATGTATCAGTCACGAAAAAAATGTTAAATAATATTGTTCTCGGTTTTCACCGTAGATGGATATTTTACTTTTGAATCTTAAATAACTAGAATTTTTTTAATCCAGATAAAAATATTTAGATTAGTATCAGTCCAGAGTTCTTTGTTGTTTTTGCGAATTTACGATATTCGATTAATAATTAAAAAGTTCGAGCTGATAAATAAGCAAAATACTTAATATTGATGAACTTTTTTTCGGGTTTTTCAACTAAAGCAGGTTTTTTTTCAAATGTATTTCATTTTTGAAAAAATAATTGAAATTCACTAAAATTAACCAATTAAAATCTCTTAATTTATTAATAACTGAATTTTTTAAATTGGAAATTAGGTTTTTCAATTCAAAAAATTCATTTACCTTTAATGTGACCAATTGTTTCAGCAATTTCTTCAATTTGACGTTTTGTCTGTTTTGTGGAAGCTTGAATTTCGTCTGTTGATGTTACGATAGTACGAAGCAGTTCTTCTAAAAGTATTGCAGAAAAATATTTTTTTTACAAAAAAGCCCGTTAAATAAACGAGTTTTGAATTTACCTCGTGTTTCAGTCATTTCTTTTTTCCGTAGTTCAAATTTTTCGCTTGTAATTTGTTTTCGTAGTCCATTTTGACCAATAACAAACGAAGCCACTTGAAAAAACTTTTTATAACAAAAAAAAAAGATAAAAACTCACGGGCTGGTTGGAGTTCATCCACTTTTTTCTTAATTTGAGCAGTCGTCTCAGTTATCTGAGCACTCAAATCTTCTAAAAAAAATTTATTTTAAAACTCAAAATTTGAAATTCATTTTTGACCTCCAATGCCAAAATCCAAAACCTCCCGAAGTCGGTTTGTCAAGTGTTGAACTAAAAAAAGGTTTTCAAAAACAAAACTGTCAAAGTCGTACCACTGGGAACCAAATTTCTCAAAACTTCCTCGCAAGATTCAATGGTCCTCACAGAGATTCTTTGATTTTGTTGCAAAAGAGACATTTCCAATTTGGTCTCATTTAATGCCTTTTTCATTTCTTCACGTCCTTTAATTTTTTGAATAAAAAAAATTAAAAATATACACAAAAACTCACTTTTTCGATTTTCCCTCATTTGAAGTAAAATGTCTCGTATTTCATCTATTTTGACCACCGTATCAATTGAGAGAAACTAAAATCTTTCATAAAATTGGGTGAATCAAAGTTATATCTGAATTTACAATTTTGGACAGACATTTTTTATTTGTGAAGAATTATTGGTTTTTCGATTTGGTTGTTGAAAAATTAAAAGACAAACCAGAATATTTTTTGTGGATCGGTTTAAATTATAAAATTAAAAAAAAACATTAGTTTTTTTAATATATTAAAAAGGTATTTACAACTAGTCCGGAGGCAAAAAGGCGCTGAAAGACTTATCTTTAATGCCCCCGTCTTTTGATAAGACTTTGGGGCTTCTCATCAAAAATGTTTCGATTTCACAACACTGCAGCACGCGAAATGCTAAGCAATTAAAATAAAAATTTACAAAACGATAACTTAAATTTTTAAATTATATTTTTTAAAATTTAAAGTTTTTAAAGTTTTCTTTTATTTGCAATTTGTTCCCTGCAACAATTTAATTTTTTCATGAAATTCAGGATCATGCTAATTGAAAGGTTTCGTTTTAACTGTTTTTTGTTTTGTTTTAGACCATTTTAATTTATTGATGACTTTCCAACGTGAGTAAAACTTACAGCTAGTCCGGAAGGAAACAGGCGCTTATCTTGTTTGTTTGACGTCGCTTTTCTGTTATGACTTTGGAGCTTCTCATCATTTTTTAAATGTTTAGATTTTGTAACGATTCAGCAAAATATAGTTAGGTACATGAAAAAAATTGTTTACAACGTATACTTGATGAATAATTGTTAATAGATTGTTAAACTTTAAAAAACAATTTTAAAAAAACGTTTTTAAAATTCTTTATTTAGTGTGCAGCTGGTTTTACATATTTAAATTCTGAAGTACAAACGACGTCTCCTAATTTTGTACAATTATGGTAGGCCCAAAGACCAGCCTGATTTCCTGACATTTCCATATGAAAATCAAATCTAATAATAAAATTTCATCGGCATTGTCTCTTTCATTTTTCTGTTTCTGTTTCTCTCTCTCTTTCTCTCGATATATTTTTCTGCAACTTACTGCTAAGCAAAGATTTGGATTCTTGTTCAATTTTGTCCCCGGGGCAAGCAAATTAAAATCAAAAACCGATCCATCAAACCAAGTCCCATTCGTTTGATTGAAACCCAGCCATAACCAATTTGTAGCTCTATATCGTTTAGCAAAACCTAAAAAAACATTAAATTATTAAAAAAAACTGAAAACTTAATAAACAAATATTCGTTTTCAGCGCGATTGTGAATGAAGGGAAGGGTTGATGAAATTTCCGTTTGACAGAAATAATTGCTGGCATCGTAAAAATTGGCTGTATTCTAAAAATAATAAAGTAAGTTTTGTATTAAAAGAAATAGGTACAAAGTAATAGGCAGTGCACATTTCAAGGCTGGAAGAATAATGCCATGTGAGATTTGTATTTTGGGCTCCTGGACAATCTAAAAATAAGTTCACTAATTTTAATTGTTTGAAATTAAAAAAAAAAAGTTTAACCTTATTTAATCCAAATTATTCTAAATTAATCCAAAGTTAATCCAAAACTATTACTGGTTCCATTTTCAACCACACCGGCTAATCTATTAAAAACTAAGTAATCGGTTGATGAGGATTCTGATTTTGAAATCAAGCGAATTTAAAAAAAGTTTTAAATACCATTGAAAGAAATCCAAACATCACTATTTGCTGGATGGCGGGGGTTGCACGAAGCTAAAAAAATTTGTTTATTTATCATTTTCCCACTTGAATAGTAAGATGCTTTTAGACTATTTCGATCTGAATCGTCTTCCAGAGCCGGAATGTAACCGTTCATTTTGGCACATGCGTCAAAATTTTGTTTTAATTATTTTAATAAAATATTTTTTAACTCAATTACCTCTTCATACGAAGATATGTATAACTCCACAAAACACCGGCTCGGTCTAAATTATATTTTATTAAAAGAAATTATAATTAATTTAAAAAAAAACGAAAAACTCACCCAACATTCAATAAGCCATCATACATGCAATTGTTAGAACTATAGGAGTCTAACAACTTAAATATGGTAAACAATAAGCAAACTTGTTTTTGCATTGAATACAACTTTTTTTATCACAAAACCTAGAATGTTCCTGAAATCTGTGAATCTTTAGTGTAATTGATACTCTTATTAAACCGAAAAGGCGTGACAATCGCCTTAGAGAGACTAATGGTCAAACAATATACAAAATGTTTTAAATTACATAAAATGGTTTTTAAATGCATTTTAAATTTTATAAAAAACGAAGCACATCAAAAATTATTTTAAATTTGGGAAACTTAAAAAAAAAGAAAATATTTAAAAAAAATAAGAATCAAGACAATTTAGAAGGTTCTAAGCTTCAAATTGAAAATGCAAAAAATATTACAGAACTTGACATCGTTTGCCATATTTAAAATATTCAATTTTGGACATTCTATCGGCAGTTTTAAGAAACAAAGTGCTTTATTCATAGAAATCCGTATTTCCCATAGGGGAACAAAAACAAATTAAGTAATCGGAATAATTGTGCAAATAAATAAAAATGTGTCAAAGGATATTAAAATAGTTTTTATTTTTGTTAAAAAGTTTAAAAGTGAATTTTCGCCAAAAACAATTTTTTCGTGGTATATTTGACCGCAAAATCCAAAAAAATGGTTGCTGTGACTAATATTTTTGTTTGTTTGCATTTTTTGTTGATTGTTAATTGAATACATATTACATATTTTGTTTAAATTAAGGTGACAGTTGTTGCATGATTTAATTCATTTTTAACAATCGAATTTTTTTTAAAATTTATTGATTTAAAACTTAAACAAAAATTCAACAAAAAGGAGTAGAGTAAAGCCTAAAAAGTATTTAGTCTGTCTCTCGCACCGCGTGCCAAAAAGGAGATTAACATAACTTCTTTGATAAGGACCCCGTTCTCGTCCGAACAAGAATCAGCACTCAAATGAATCAGCATCTTATTATTTTGTTTTGTATATTTAAACTATTACAATCTTCTGTCTACAATGACGACAACTGCATGTTTGGTGGCGATTTTGATATGATAAAACACTGCATATGCGCAAGCGTATATAGAAAATAAAAATGATAAAACACTGGATTTAAATTTAATATGTATAAATATAACAATTGGTTGTTCCCATCATTTTATTGAAACCCAATTTTTTTAAGGATTGCTCACTTTACTTTCGAGTTTAAATGCGGCAAAAATAATTTATTTCTTCAGTAAAATTCCTTTTGTTAAGTTACATATTTATTTCGAGAATTTCAAATCAGCAAAATATTAAAGTCACCAATCAATTTTTCAAACAACATTTGGCCATAACAAATCGCCCAAACTGTTTTTAAACCGTTATTCACCAAGTTTAATTTAAATTACTGTTTAATTTAAAACGCCGAAACTTAAATTACGTAAAAACAATACGTTAAAAAGACTTACGTAAAGTAAATAGCAAAGTTTAGTTTTTGGAAAAAAATTCCAATTTGCATTGAATTCATCCGGTGGATTTGGACACACTGAATCTGAAAACAGTCTTCAAAAACGCTATCTTACAAAAACCCACCTGATAAATGCAAATAAATGCATAACACCCCACTTTTATCGGCGGAAGGTTTTCTCACGACGCCAGTTTTCCGGTCAAATACCAATGGTGACGAGTCAGGGCTTTCTGAAAATAAAAATAAAACCGGTCAATTTAATGTTTCTCACTCGGCGATGAAATCCACACATCTGCGTGATTATCACTTTGGTAGGAGCATGACACTAAAGTTATCAACATATTTTAATGTGAAAAAACAAAATTACGGTAATTTAAGGTATCTTGAAGTTCAGAACGATCTGAAGAACCGTCGGCGTCAGGTAAATATCCATAAAATTTACAAGCCGTTTCCGCTTAAAAAATTATTGTTTCATTTTTTAAAATATTACCTCGACGTAAGATGCAAAGAATAATTCGACAACACATGCTTTCCGACTGAAAAATTTAAAACATATAAACTATAAAAATTAACTTACGGCGGATAAGAAACGCCTCCATAGGGGCAACTGTTAGCATTTACAGCTTGACGACAAATAATTGTAAATGTGAACAGTAAAACAAACATGAAAGTCGTTTTGGCGATTCAAAGACGGATTCAGACAGTTGTGAATTCCTTTATCGTCAGTCTAGACGTTTTATCAGTTTGAGAGGATTGAATATGAAAACAAAAAAGGCACTTGGGAAGAAATTTTTGAAAAATTTAATAGAAAAACGATTCTTAGTTTTAAATGTTTTAAAATTATTTTTCAGTGATTTTCTGTTATCGAAAAATAGAAAAAAAAATTCTTCAGTTTTCGAGAACGGTCCGCCAGTAGCGAAAAATAACAAAATCCTTTGTAATAAATTTGAAAATTATTTCGAAAATTCCGCTGTAAAATAGAAAAACAGTTTTTTAGTTATAAAATTATTTTTCCGCTGTTAGAGAAAAATAGAAAAAGAATGATTTATAACAAATATTTTATAAAAACAAATTCATATGTTTACAAAAAAATGGAAACGGTGTTTTTTGATTTAAAATTTTTTTAAATTTCGCTAAAAGTGTGAAATAGAAAAAAAAATAAATTGGCAGTTTTTTTTTAAATTTCCGCTGTTAGCGCAAAAGGTTATCTTGGAAAATTGATTTTATAAGATGAAAACATCCAGGTTAAATTAAAATTTTGTTCGAGTATATTGTTTTTTAAGTTAGAAAAACTGTTCCGATTTTATCCAATCGGAACATATGAATATGTAGATGTACACATGATTGCTGCTAGTTCCGTACAATTGTGATATGTCCAAAATCCCGAATTTTCTCCGGACATCTCTAACTGAAACACACTTAAAATTTTTATATTATTTTAAATAACAAACCGCTAAACATTGCGAAGCGTTGTTGTTTTTGCTAATCCCTGGTGCAAGTAAATTAAAATCAAAAGTCGTGCCATCGAGCCATTTCCCGCTGGTTTGGTTCAAACCAAGCCAAAAGAATTTAGTGACTCCAAGTTTACGAGCGAAACATAAAAAGTATCAAGTTTATTTTAATTTTTAAACTGACTTACTGAACAAAAACTCATTTTCAGCGCGATTATGAATTGAAGGAATTGTAGCCGGGAAGAATAATTTTTGACAATAGTTGTACATGACAGCGTGATACTTTGCTACGTCATTCTAAAAATGTAAAAAATAATTAAAGGCATTTCAAATTAAATTTGGCGTTTGATCGATAATATGCAAAATTACAGAAATGTTCTTTGTAAAAGAAAATAACAAAAATTATGAGAATTTTTAATCAGACGCTTCATTGTGTTGAATATGAATATGGCGTGTGATCAAAAATATTTCAACGAAAATACGTATGAAATAAATCCTGAACCGCTTACATTAGCAAAATTAGCATTTTCAGTGAGACGCCGTTTTTTTTGTTTGAAGATTATGTGTGATCGAAAATATTCACACAAACATACGTAAAAATACTGAAAATGTAGTTTATGCATATAAATAATGAAAAAAATTCAAAAATCAAAATTTCTCACTTGCCATAAATCGATAGTTGCAAACGATTCCAGATGTGTTTTGTGTTGATTTTTCAATTGAACCGTTAATTCTGTTGTAAGCAATAGGATCTGAACTTCTTTTTCTAAAACTTATGTAGTTAAGTTTTTACTTTTTCGATCAGGCGAAGACAACCAGATATTACTATTAAAATCAGGTGGGAGGATTGAACAAGATTCTGAAAAGCAAAAAAACAAACTTTTATAGAAAAAAAATAAATATATACAATAAAATATATACATTTTCAATTAAAAGTTTTTTTTAAAATTAAACATTATAAAAAGTTAACAATTATGTTAAAAATTTAATTTTTTTAAATGTGTGCCTGTGACATCATTTATTCTTTTTTAGTAAAAAATGTAATTACGAATAAAAGTTTTACAGTTCGAAAAGCTAAAAAATGTAAAAGTAAGTAATTTCTAAAATATTTTATAATTGGTTTTTAAATATTTAAATGTTGAAAAAAACCTAAATAATTGTAAAAAAAACTTGTTTCACATACCATTTAATGAAGAAATTACAGAACTACTTTGTAAGTTATCTTGTGTGGGAATTTCTCCATTGATTGTTAAACAAGCATGTGCAGCCTAAAAGTTAAACTTTTAAAAAATAAAAATAAAACATTAGCCCACCTCGTCATAAGTTGATGTAAATAATTCCACAACACATTTACTTGAACTAAAATCACCTTTGAAAACATAGTTTTAAAACTTACCTTTTATCAAAAACGCCTCCAAACATGCAGTTGTCGTCATTGTAGACAGAAGATTGTAAGAATTCAAATATACAAAACAAAATAATAAGATGCTGATTCATTTGAGTGCTGATTCTTGTTCGGACGACAACGGGGTCCTTATCAAAGAAGTTTTGTTAATCGCCTTTTTGGCACGCGATGCACACAGGCTAAATACTTTTCAGACTTTACTCTTTTCTTTTTCTGTCGAATTATTTTATTTATATTTGAACAAATAAAATTAATTTTGTTAAATCATTTACGAAACATTTAAAAAAAAACAATGTCTTCATATAATTTTTTAAAAAAATTTAGATAAAAAACATTTTTAAATGCCTCTTTTGGCAAGTTATCTATTATATATACAATTGTTTGATCACAATGAGCAAAATTTTGTTAATTGTTTTCCCAATTTCGTTAAATTTTCTTACTTCTTCTATTTTTAATAGTTTTTTCACTGAACTTGCTTCAATTTAACCAAATTAAATTTTAAAAAAAAGGATTTCTTAGTTTAAACCTCGTCTTCGCGATGAATGCACTTTAAAAAACTTATTTAAAAAAGATTCCTGACAAATGTCAGAAGGGTCACCATTTTCAAACGGAAATAATTTTACAAGGAAATTGAACCCTGACGTCTGACAGCTTTTACCGGGAGCTTTTAGGTTTTATTTTTCAATATGTAGTTATAAATACCGTGTCGTGTTGAAAATTTTAATTTTGTTAAATTGCTTACCATTTTGGCTGTTGAAATGTTGTGAAATCCAAACTTTTTTGATGAGAAGCTCCAAAATCTTATCAAAAGACGGGGGCAAGCAAGATAATTCTTTCAGCGCCTGTTTGCCTACGGACTAGCTGTAAAAACTTTTTTACTATATATCTTTTTAAAAATTAATGTTTTTCTAAAATTTTGTAATTTAAAAAGATCCCCAAAAAAGTATCCCTATTTGTGTTTTTTCTACATCGGAAAACCAGTGATTCTTTACAAATTTAACAAATGTCTGTCCAAACTATGAAATTCAGAAAAAACTTTGATTTACCAAATTTTATGAAATACTTTAGTTTTTCACTCTTGATACTCAGTCCTCAAAATGGATGAAATACGGAACATTTTGCTGCAGATGAGTGAGAATCAAAAAAGTGAGTTTTTTGTGTTTAAGTTCACATTTAATTTTTAAAAATTAAGAGCATGAAGAAGACATGGCTGAAATAAAAAAGGCATTGAATGAGACCAAGTTGGAAATGTCTCTTTTGCAACAAAATCAAAGAATCTCTCTAAGGACCACTGAATCTTGCGAGGAAATTTTGAAATCTTTGGTTCCCGGTGGTAGGTTTTTCACATTTTTGTTTTTGAAAACCTTTTTTTAGTTCAACATTTGACAAACCGGCTTCAGGAGGTTTTGGATTCAAATATTGGAGGTAAAAAAACGTTTTTAGAAGATTTGAGTGCTCAGATAACTGAGACGACAGCTCAAATTAAGAAAAAAGTGGATGAACTCCAACCAGCCCGTGAGTTAATATCTCTTTTTTTGTAGAAAAAAGTTTTTCTAGTGGCTTCTTTGTTATTGGTCAAAATGGACTAAGAAAACAACTTTCAACGGATTTTGAACTACGGAAAAAAGAAATGTCTGAAACACGAGGTAAATTCAAAACTCGTTTATTTAACGGGCTTTTCTTGTAAAAACAAAATATATTTTTGCATTACTTTTAGAAGAACTGATTCGTACTATCGCAACGACAACTGACAAAATTCGAGCTTCCACGGAACCAACAAAACGTCAAATTCAAAAAATTTCTGAGACAATTGGTGAAATCAAAGGTAAACTAGTTTTCGGGTTTTAAAAAAATTTAATAGTAAAATATTAAAATTCAGATATTATTGCATTAGGGCCTTTGTGAAAACCCTGCTTCAGTTGAAACATTCGAAAGAAAAATCAAATATCGCAACGTCAACAGAGCAACTTCGAGCTTCCCCGGAACCAACAAAACTTAAATTTGAAGAAACTACTGAAACAATTGGTAAATTTAAAAGTAAATAAATTTTTAGAGTTTTAAAATTGAAAATTCCAATTGCCAAATTTAAAAGTCGGAATTTAATCAAATTAAATCGTTTAAAAATTAAATCGTCTACATTTAAATCGAAAATAATTGTAAATTGATTGGGAGGCAATTTTTAAAAAATTTAAATTAAACATTTCAGCAATTACAATGGAGACAGCTCAGGATCAAGTTTCACGAAAAACAATGGACGTGAATCAAAGTGTACTGCCCCCAGAACACTCTCTAGTGGCAAGGCTTCAAAAAACGCGTATGAAGCGACTTGGCGATTATTATGAAACCGAAATCCTCTCTTTGCTGACAGGTCAGAATCCCGTATTTCTTAAAGATTTCTTGTAGGTGACCTGGCCTGGATGAAACAGAAAATTCGCTTGATTAACGGAGATATCCAAATTGCAAATGGTTGATTACAAAAACTACGTATTTTAAAAATATCAATTTCAGGAAACAAAATGGATGTGTAAAGTTTTCATGGAGCCGTTAAAAACAATCCGTGGGCCATTTTCCCCGAAGAATACGGTAAGTTATTTTTATTATATTTTTAAATTGTACAGTTTTTTAATCAGGGCGCATGAAAGACATTTTCTACTTTAAAAATTTTAAAAATAAAATGTCTCAAAATTGGAAATGTATCTTTTCAAAACAAATATTGTCTCAAACAGGAGTACTACTGTAAAAAAACAAAAAAAAAATTTTTAAAGGTTGCTGATGAAGTTTTGCAAAATTATGTGTTAATAAAAAAAAGTTTGAAAAACTAAAAAGATCGAAGTTTTAAATCTAATAACGTTAAAATTTAAAAAAATGAATTTGGCTCTATTAAACTTAGATAATATTAACATTTTCAGAAGTTGAATGTTGTAGTTGCTATAAAACAATTCCTATTTCCACCTGCCTACGAGAAGACAAAGTCAGCGTGAAATGTTTCTGTGGTGCACCTCTCGGAAACCCAAAACCAGGATATCTGTTTGTGTTCTACTCAATGAAAACTTAGCCAGTGTTTCAGATGGGCTAGGTTTGATCTTTGCAATCATATTCAGCAAGTGCTAGCATGGGAGACTCCGGTTGACTGTACTTTCTGTGGACAGGAAGGAAATTGTAATAGTGAGAAAGAAAAATTCATTTTTCAATAAATTTTCAAATTCAGACAACTGGAATGGGGCAGCTCGTCATCCAACAAAAAAAAGAGTGAAGATTCCAACGAAGAATAAAATTTCTCAAAAGACATTCTTATTGAATAAAGTTATTTTTTCTCTCAAAAGAATTGTAAACCATCTGGTTTATTAATGAACTTGAAAAGTTTTTCGAAAAAATAATAGTTTGGGTATGTTTGTTTAAAAATTAGAATGTTAAATGCCATTTTTGGGCGCTACAGGCGAAATTCACACGTGGATAACCGTCATTTTAACAAACTACGTGCACGGTGTTTACGCTCTTGTCATCGCCTTATTTTGGTCGTCATTTTGGAAATTTCAAAATTACCGCCCGAAAAGACGCAGACAACTCTGGTTGTCTGACATGGTAGTGCCGCGTGTTTCACACCCGTACGAGATCGGCGGGCGTGGCAACGTCCCGCCGAATAGTGTAAAGAGCACAATATGCAAATACAAGTCATGAAGAAGTTTCTGAAGTTCTTAAATTATTAAATTTTGTTTATTATAGTGTAGTTTAAAACGAAGCATCGTCCACGGACGCCTTATCAGAAATTGCTGATTGCACATAAGATAAGCCATCAGCGCCTGTTGTCTTCTCGACTAGCTGCAAGTAAGCCACGTTTAGCGAAAACTTTAAAGTTAAAAAAAACCGTTGTGGAGAAAAAGTTTAACAAAAATATTTCTATTTCTTTTACTTTTTAGTGGACGCGTCTGTTGCGAAAATCATGGAAATGTTGATGGCGATTCAAAAGGAACAAAAGGAACAAAGAGAAAATGCCACTGCCCGTAAGTTGAAGCAAACAAAAAAATTTGATTGAAAATTTAGTGAAACAGAAAATTGACAATCTGGAATCGATTCTGACAAGTAAGAATTTTTAATTTTAAAAAATAATAATAAATAAGTTTTAGACGAAATGCAAGAGCTTAAACACTTGGTTCGGGCTAACATGGAAAACGGGACTCGTTTAGAACCATCGGATGGTATTTCTGCTTTTTTAAAATGTATTTTTACTACATGAAAATTTAGTGGATGAACTTCTCTCCGCGGTTCGAGTTGTTGGCAATAAAGTGGATGATTTCCAGCCAGCCCGTAAGAAGTTTTAAAAAAATTTAACAAAATTTTTTTTAGTAATCGCAATTGTGAAAGCTCAAAACGAAGTTCAAAGAAAAATTGCGGAAAGTGGGAAAATCCAGGAGGAAATGCGTCCAGTGATTGAAAAGATTGGGAAAGAGCAGTTGAAACAAGACGCAATCCGAAAAGAGTATAATGAAATCGTTCTTCCTCTGTTAACAGGTACTAGTCAGCTTTTGTAAATGTTTTCTTTGTTTTATTTGAGGTCCCCTTGAACAAATAAAACAGAAGATTTCTATAGGTGACGAAGAAATTAAAATTTCAAATGGTTAGTTACAAAATCTTCTTAAGTAACTTAAATAACTTCAGGAAAGAAAATGAGTTTGCATGAATTTAAAGAAAACATTGAAAACAACCCATGGACTGTTTTCCCAGAAGACTACGGTTGGTCAGCTATAAAATCCTAATCGCAGAATTTTTTATTATTTTAATTGAACAATTTAAAATTCCAAATTGTTCTAGGGCACATTTTGTGGGCAATTGAAGGAATTACTGGAGCTAATGGTAAAATCACGACCTATAACAGTGAACAAACTCAAACTTTTCTTATTTATCAGAATATTGCAGGAAAAAACTTGACGGTGTCCGAATTCATCTTTGGAGTTGAAACCAAAACTTTCAATTATCTAAATCCTAAAAACTACGGTGATAGTTTACAAAAACAAAAGAAAATTGCAAAAATGGAGTTTTAAATTTTATTCAAATTATGAGAAACAATGAAAATATGAAAGTATGTAAAAGTTTTAAGGATTTTATGGCATTTTGCATATTAATAATAAACAAAAATAACACTGTCAAAGGTTGAAAATTTCAAAAAGAAAATATTTTGTTACGTTTAAGTTCAAAATTTCGATCATTTTCAGAGGTTGAATGTTACGCTCAATTATGTAAGAAAAAACTGTCCATTTCTTCTTGTCTACGAGAAGACAAAGTCACCGTGAGATGTTCCTCCTGTAATAATTGGACACCACTCGGCAACCCAAAACCAGGATTTCAGTTTGTGTTCTACTCAATCAAAACAAAGTCAATGTTTCAGATGGGCTTTTTTTTCTTGCCAACATATTCAGCAAGTGCCATCAGACGAATCTCCGACTAACTGTACTTTTTGTGGAAAGCAAGCAAAAGGTTATAGTGAGAAAGTGAAAATGTATTTTGATCAGTTTTTTTTCAGATAGCTGGAATGTTTCTGCTCGTAATCCAACAAGGAAGCCATGACGATTTCTACTGAAAGCTTCAGATACATTTAAAAACACACTCAATAAAATGACTTTTATTAGTTAAAGGGACCGTCAGGGACCTTTTGCATGTTTTGTTTAAAATAGAGAGAAAAATGAGCTGGACAAAAAAGTCAAAAGATCCTAAGCCGGAAATTCCTAGATATTCGCCCTCAAAATAATGAAAATGTGCCAAATTCCGCTGATGGGTCGAATGCCTAAGCGTCCGTTGTTTACAAAAAAGCGAAATACTGAGTGGGAGTGAGAGACGCAGACTGAAACACTGGGATGCAAATGTAATTAAAAAGGTTCCTTTTTTGACTTTGTATCATATTAATGAGCTTGAAAAGCTCATCAATAAACTATATAATAGTTTGGGTATTTTCGTTTTAAAAATTTGAATGTTAATTACCCTTTTTGGCCGATCCACGCGAAAATATTCTACATACAAAAGTGTAAGTATTTCAGCCGGGGTGTGAGTAGTCAAGGCGATTCAGGGATTCCAGATGCGTAAACGGAATACATGGTAGATGTAAATCCTAAACTCGGTAATTCCTCCCCCAACCCTACGTTCCTGTGAATGGAGATCCAGCGAGAAGTTTCTTAAAATTGTAAACTTCCATAATCGACTCATGAATAATTTGAATTCTATTGAATGAAGTCTTCTCCACACATTGTTTTTAACTGATACATGACCAAACCCCCTGTTCTTGTCGGTGTTGTTATTGATTGACCTCTTAAGTCGATGGGCGATGGCGGGCTTATTAGATGTTTATTGCGACCTCTATTTTTCTTTTTTTTCTTTTTTAAATTTCAAAACACTTAGGATTTCAAAGAAAAGTTTTGTTTTTGCATCAGTTTTCGTCCAAAGATGCCTGCAATCCTACACTTTGTGACCTCTAGGAGGTGATAAGGAATTCTTTTTTTTTAAAACCTTATCGCCTCTAGGATGCGATAAGGAATTCTTTCTAAAAAAAACCTTATCGCCTCAAGGAGGTGATAAGGAATTCTTTTAAAAAAACACCCTTATCGCCTCTAGGAGGTGATAAGGAATTCTTTTAAAAAAACCTTATCGCCTCTAGGAGGTGATAAGGAATTCTTTTTAAAAAAACTCCTTATTGCCTCTAGGAGGTGATAAGGAATTCTTTAAAAAAAAACCTTATCGCCTCTAGGAGGTGATAAGGAATTCTTTTTAAAAAACCTTATCGCCTCTAGGAGGTGATAAGGAATTCTTTTTTTTTAAAACCTTATCGCCTCTAGGAGGTGATAAGGAATTGTTTTTAAAAAAAACCTTATCGCCTCTAGGAGGTGATAAGGAATTCTTTTAAAAAAACACCCTTATCGCCTCTAGGAGGTGATAAGGAATTCTTTAAAACAAATCCTTATCGCCTCTAGAAGGTGATAAGGAATATTTAAAAAAAACCTTATCGCCTCTAGGAGGTGATAAGGAATTCTTTTTTTTTAAAAACCCTCATCGCCTCTAGGAGGTGATAAGGAATTCTTTTAAAAAAAACCCTTATCGCCTCTAGGAGGTGATATGGAATTCTTTTAAAAAAAACCTTATCGCCTCTAGGAGGTGATAAGGAATTCTTTTAAAAAAACACCCTTATCGCCTCTAGGAGGTGATAAGGAATTCTTTAAAAAAGCCTTATCGCCTCTAGGAGGTGATAAGGAATTCTTTAAAAAAATCCTTATCGCTTCTAGGAGGTGATAAGGAATTCTTTAAAAAAAATCCTTATCGCTTCTAGGAGGTGATAAGGAATTCTTTTTTTTTAAAAACCCTCATCGCCTCTAGGAGGTGATAAGGAATTCTTTTTAAAAAACCCTTATCGCCTCTAGGAGGTGATATGGAATTCTTTTAAAAAAAACCTTATCGCCTCTAGGAGGTGATAAGGAATTCTTTTTTTTTAAAACCTTATCGCCTCTAGGAGGTGATAAGGAATTCTTTTTAAAAAAAACCTTATCGCCTCTAGGAGGTGATAAGGAATTCTTTTAAAAAAACACCCTTATCGCCTCTAGGAGGTGATAAGGAATTCTTTAAAACAAATCCTTATCGCCTCTAGAAGGTGATAAGGAATATTTAAAAAAATCCTTTTCGCCTCTAGGAGGTGATAAGGAATTCTTTTTAAAAAAACCTTATCGCCTCTAGGAGGTATAAAGGAATTTTTTTTTAATCCTTATCGCCTCTAGGAGGTGATAAGGAATTCTTTAAAAAAAACCCTTATCGCCTCTAGGAGGTGATAAGGAATTCTTTTTTTTTAAAAACCCTCATCGCCTCTAGGAGGTGATAAGGAATTCTTTTTAAAAAACCCTTATCGCCTCTAGGAGGTGATAAGTTTTTTTTTTTTAACCCTTATCGCCTCTAGGAGGTGATAAGGAATTCTTTAAAAAAAATCCTTATCGCTTCTAGGAGGTGATAAGGAATTTTTTTAAAAAATCCTTATCGCCTCTAGGAGGTGATAAGGAATTTTTTAAAAAATCCTTATCGCCTCTAGGAGGTGATAAGGAAATTTTAAAAAATCCTTATCGCCTCTAGGAGGTGATAAGGAATTCTTTTTTTTTTTAAAAACCTTATCGCGTCTAGGAGGTGATAAGGAATTCTTTTTTTTTTTAAAAAAAACCTTATCGCATCTAGAAGGTGATAAGGAATATTAAAAAAATCCTTATCGCCTCTAGGAGGTGATATGGAATTCTTTAAAAAAAAACCCTTATCGCCTCTAGGAGGTGATAAGTTATTTTTTTTTAACCCTTATCGCCTCTAGGAGGTGATAAGGAATTCTTTTTAAAAAAATCCTTATCGCCTCTAGGAGGTGATAAGGAATTCTTTTAAAAAAAACCTTATCGCCTCTAGGAGGTGATAAGGAATTCTTTTTTTTTAAAACCTTATCGCCTCTAGGAGGTGATAAGGAATTCTTTTTAAAAAAAACCTTATCGCCTCTAGGAGGTGATAAGGAATTCTTTTAAAAAAACACCCTTATCGCCTCTAGGAGGTGATAAGGAATTCTTTAAAACAAATCCTTATCGCCTCTAGAAGGTGATAAGGAATATTTAAAAAAATCCTTTTCGCCTCTAGGAGGTGATAAGGAATTCTTTTTAAAAAAACCTTATCGCCTCTAGGAGGTATAAAGGAATTTTTTTTTTAATCCTTATCGCCTCTAGGAGGTGATAAGGAATTCTTTAAAAAAAACCCTTATCGCCTCTAGGAGGTGATAAGGAATTCTTTTTTTTTTTAAAAACCTTATCGCATCTAGAAGGTGATAAGGAATATTAAAAAAATCCTTATCGCCTCTAGGAGGTGATAAGGAATTCTTTTAAAAAAACCCTAATCGCCTCTAGGAGGTGATAAGGAATTCTATAAAAAAAATCCTTTTCGCCTCTAGGAGGTGATAAGGAATTCTATAAAAAAAATCCTTATCGCCTCTAGGAGGTGATAAGGAATTCTATAAAAAAAATCCTTATCGCATCTAGAAGGTGATAAGGAATATTAAAAAAATCCTTATCGCCTCTAGGAGGTAATAAGGAATATTTTAAAAAAACCTTATCTCCTCTAGGAGGTGATAAGAAATTCTTTTTAAAAAAACCTTATTGCCTCTAGGAGGTGATAAGGAAATCTTTAAAAATATCCTTATCGCCTCTAGGAGGTGATAAGGAATTCTTTTAAATAACACCCTTATCGCCTCTAGGAGGTGATAAGGAATTCTTTGTTTTTAACCCTTATCGCCTCTAGGAGGTGATAAAGAGTTCTTTTAAAAAAATCCTTTTTGCCTCTAGGAGGTGATAAGGAATTCTTTTTAAGAAAACCTTATCGCCTCTAGGAGGTGATAAGGAATTCTTTTAAAAAAACCTTATCGCCTCTAGGAGGTGATAAGGAATTCTTTTAAAAAAAAACCTTTATCGCCTCTAGGAGGTGATAAGGAATTTAAAAAAACCATAGCAAAAGAAAAAAATTATTTTTTATGGGTTCATGGACCCTTAACAAAATAAATAAAATTCATATGGGTTCATGGACCCATATCAAAAGAAAGAAATTATTTAGTTATGGGTCCATAAACCCATAACAAAATAAAAAAAATCTTTTAGTTCCATGGACCCATATCAAAATTTCAAAAAATGTCTTTTGGGCCCATGGACCCATAGCAAAAAAAAACAAGTATTATAATGGGTCCATGGACCCATAAGAAATTTTTTTTTATATAACAAAAGAAAAAAAATATTTTGACAAAAGAAAAAAAATATTTTGTTTTGGTTGCACGGACCCATAACAAAATTATTAAAAAAAACTTATTATGGGTCCACGGACCCATAGCAAAAGAAAGAAATTATTTTTTATGGAAGGGTCCATGGACCCATAACAAAATAAAAAAATCTTTTAGTTCCATGGACCCATATCAAAATTTCAAAAAATGTCTTTTGGGCCCATGGACCCATAACAAAAGAAAAACAAATATTAAAATGGGTCCATGGACCCATAAGAAAATTTTCGTTTGTTTTGTTATGCGTCCATGGACCCATAATAAATTTTTTATATTTTGTACAAAATATTGGTTTTTTGTTATTTTGTTACTCTAGGAGGTGATAAGAAATTTTAAAGAAAAAATCTTATGTTTTTGTTATGGGTCCGTGGACCCATAGCAAAAGAAAAAAACTATTTTGTTATGGGTTCATGGACCCATATCAAAAGAAAGAAATTATTTAGTTATGGGTCCATAAACCCATAACAAAATAAAAAAATCTTTTAGTTCCATGGATCCATATCAAAATTTCAAAAAATGTCTTTTGGGCCCATGGACCCATAACAAAAGTAAAACAAATATTATAATGGGTCCATGGGCCCATAAGACATTTTTTAAAATTTTGTTATGGGTCCATGGACCCATAAGAATTTTTTTTTTATTTTATTATGTGTTCATGGACCCATAACAAAATAATTTTTTTCTTTTGATATGGGTTCATGGACCCATAAAAAATTTAAAAAATTTCTTGTGGGTCCATGGACCCATAACAAAAAACAATTTATTATGGAGGTGATAAGGAATTTAAAAAAAAATCCTTATCGCCTCTAGAAGGTGATAAGGAATTTTAAAGAAAAATTCTTATGTTTTTGTTATGGGTCCATGGACCCATATCAAAAGAAAAAAATTGTTTTTTTATGGAAAGGTCCATGGACCCATAACAAAACAAAAACAATTATTATGGGTCCATGGACCCATATCAAAATTTCAAAAAATGTCTTTTGGGCCCATGGACCCATAACAAAAGAAAAACAAATATTATAATGGGTCCATGGACCCATAAGAAAAAATTTTTATGGGTTTATGGACCCATAAGACATTTTTTTGAAATTGTTATGGGTCCATGGACCCATAATAATTTTTTTTTATTTGTTAAAAAATATTGGGTTTTTTGTTATGGGTCCATGGGCCCATAAGACATTTTTTAAAATTTTGTTATGTGTTCATGGACCCATAACAAAATAAATGTTTTTTGATATGGGTCCATGGACCCATAACAAAATAAAAAAAATTATTATGGGTCCATGGACCCATATCAAAAATTTTTAAAAAATATTTATGGGTCCGTGGACCCATAACAAAAGAAAAAAAGGTTATTATGGGTTCATGGACCCACAACAAAATAAATTTATCTTATGGACCTATGGACCATAACAAAAACAAACAAAAAAAATAAATCACACATTTGAATGTATATTTCTCATTTTATCGGTCATGAAACTTTTGAAATCAAAAATACTGTCGTAATTGTAAAATGTCTTTCGTCTAGGAATTCGAGTCCAGTGGTCATAGGATCCTAAATGTCAATGTTTTTTTTATCCATAACTTTTTATTTACCTTTATAATTTCCAACTTGATTACAAAATCCGCAATTTTCCGGGGTTTCACCAATTAAAACTTGTGTGAAGTGCCGGCATTGTGTAAAATAGATCCATCTTAAGAATATATTTTTAACTTTTTTATTTGAAACTCACTGAAAATTGTGTTTAGCCTTTCCAAGGATAGTTTTTGCATTGCAGTCGGGACACAGGACACTAACGGTGTCTTCTTGAAGATTTTTAGCTATATCCATCCATTTCAAGCAGTATTTGTTACAACATTCAATTTTTATAAATTTAAATCTCTTTGAAGTAAAATTTTTAAATTACCAAAGTTTTTAGGTGAAAAAGAAAGCGACTTTTCCTGAACTCTCTTTTGAAACTCGTCGAAAGTCAGCAGATCGGTGGAGCCTGAAAAAGCATTTTAATTAAAACTTTAAAAATTACATTTTACCATTGTCTAATTTTATTCTTCCATCAACAACAAAAAGACTAGATTTCGCCCATTGAAGAGACCCTGAAACCATTTTTTTCCTTTTGGAAAGTTTCTTTTTTAAACGTTCCTTCTAAAAGAGAGTCGATTGAATCTTCGATTTGGCGTTGCCGATCCCCTTGTAATTTTAAAACCGCGTTTTGGGTTTTCAACTCGGCTCTTTATACTTCTAACATTTGGTTTTGTATAGTTAGCTGGGATTTTTGAAGTAAGTTCACTAAAAATATATAATTGGTTTAAATTTCTTTTCACTTACTGTTTTCTAGAATTACTGTGTTGAAATAACGAGCGTCATCAGTAACTGAAAAATTTTGTAAAGCAAAGATTTCGCATACACTCTCACACTTACACACGCACTCGCTAATATACATATTCACTCACTCCGTAACTCACAAACATTCACACTCTCACTCGCACACACATACTAACCCACACGCATTCCACTCACACACATACTCGAATCCTCACTCACTCACACTCACACACTCAAGTTAACACACACGCTTTCACCAACACAGTAACACACATTCACACTTGCACACCCTTACACATATACCACACTTACTCAGACTCACTTAGACTGACTCACACTCTCACTCACACTAACACACACACACACACACATTCTCTCACGCACTCACGCGCATATGCAAACATACTTACACATAGACACACTCTTTTACACTCTCACACCTTCACACGTACACTCATATACTCGCACATGCATACACGTGTACACGACGTGTATGCATGTGCGAGTATGTGAGTGTACGTGTGAAGGTGTGAGACTGAAAAATTATACACAAACACACTCACATAAACACACACACACTCACATTCACAGTTTCACCCACACCCATTTCCACACACTCATCCTCACCCTCCACACACACACACACACACACACACACACACACACACACACACACACACACACACACACACACACAGTAATACAGTAATGTTCTTCACACCTACTTACACTCACGTTCACACATATATACACTACTCACGTTTGAAAACATCCATCTTCGAGGCAACTTCTTTTTCCAAAGTCTCCTTTATCTGTTCCTGTGATGTCAACATACTTGTCACTGCAACAATTTAGTTTATATAAATGTTAAAGAAAATTTTCACTTCTGTCCTGAATTTGAATTTGTTCTTTACCAATAGATCGCAATAAATCAAGAATCTCGTTGTCATTAGAATTCAAACCACCACTTTCTGCAACGTCAATATCTGATGAACCTTTGTAGTTTGGCTTTTCCACTATTCCTTTCTTCAAATAATCATTTTCCTTTTTCAGCAATTGGTTTTGAATATTTTAGTAAGTTTTAAAGATTAAAAAAACTAACATCTTTCTTAATTACGTCAACTTGTCGAAAACAGTCCTCCAGAATCTCTTTTGTGTTTGTTTGCATTTCAATCAGAGCCTTTTTATCGTCTGAAAAAGAAATTCTGTGTTTTTTTATAAATTTCAAAAATTCGTGAAAAAAAAGTTCTTACATCGGTTGTGAAGCATTGTCTCTGTGTCCACCAGCTCTTCACACTTTTTGAAACTGGGATTAAGTCTAAAATTTATAAAATCTTGAAATTTTTTTATTCAAGTTCAACTTACTCTTTTAGTCCACAATCCTTTGGAAAGTCGTCAGATTCAAATTCCAGAATATTTTGCGGGTCAAGCTCAATTTTCTGCTCAAGCGACCATAGACCAATTGAAGGATTCACTAAAAATTAATAAATCAAGGTTGAGTTTTTAGCTTTTCTTACCGAATTCTTCGTCATCATCGAAGAGTCCACATTTTTCTTGAGTTTTGCGTTGCTTTTGTTTTTCTTCTGGTTGCTTGTGAACAGTGTTCTCAGTTTGCAAAACCACTGCTTCACTAAAAAAATTATTGGAAAAATTTATTAATATAGAGATTTTCTAACACTGTAATTTTTTTGGTTATCAATCTTCTTTTTTTGACTGAATTACCGTTCTTGATTAGATTTACTTTTTTAACATTTTCAAAAGAATGTTTTCAAAAGCAAGATGGAAATGTTAAAAGACAAAGAGAAAAGTGAAAAACAAAGCGGCCTGAGGATAGCATCCGGCGTAAAAAGCAGATACCATATGCGGTCATATACGGTTAAAAAAAGCGGCCTGAGGTTGCCATCTGCGGTAAAAAGCAGATGCAATTTGGGTCATCTGCGGTAATAAAGATGCCTGAGGATTGTCATTTGCGGTTAAAAAAGAACTCCAATGTCCTGGTTTTCTCTTCTTCAGCTTTACGCTTTGTTTTCATCGTCTGCTGCTCTTTTTGAAAATCCAACAGTGCAATTTGGAAAACTTCTTGATTTTTCTGGTTTTCATCGATTCTCTCCATTATTCTGATTTGAGCAGTAAAACATTGTTTTACTAAAACAATTAACAAAATTAAAGAAAAGCTTTGAAAATTTACCTGCAGGTTCAAAATCATCAATCTTTTTCGAAACTCTTTCAACAGCTTCGTTTATTAGATTACCTGAAGGAAAAATAAGAAAATAGAAAAATGGCCAACAAAATTACCATCTGCTGAGTTCTCTTCAAGTCTTTTTAGACGTTGTTCCATTGCAAGAAGATTTGCATTGAATTGATCAACTTTAAAAAAAAAGAAAGTTTTTTTTTAATTTTAAGTAATGGAAAAACTTACTTCTTACGTCTGTTTGAGGTATTCCCAATTGTACTGTTTGGTTTGGGACGCCATTGATAGGAAGAGTAACTAAACAAACAAATCAAGATAATGTAAATCTATCTCTATATCCTCTCTCTCTCTCTCTTTCTCTTTCTCTCTCTCTCTCTCTCTCTCTCTCTCTTTCTCTTTCTCTGTTTCTCTGTCTTTGTCTCTATCTCTGTCTCTCTCCCTCCCTCCCTCTCTATTTCTCTCTCTCCCCTCTCTCTCTCTCTCTCTCTCTCTCTCTCTCTCTCTCTCTCTTTCTCTCTCTTTCTCTCTCTCTTTCTCTCTCTCACCATTGACAGATCCACCAGGTTGACCAATTCTCAGAATATTTAGCAAATCAGACAGCTGAACATTGAGCGCCATGCAAAATTTCTGGAAAATTGAAAATTGAAGCGAGAAAGCGAGAAAATTGAAGTAGTAATTAAAAAAATTTAAAATTAACTTTAAAAACATTACGAAACGAATAATTGGAACAACAAAAAAGAAATGAGACTGCTTTTGGTTGAGAATAAAGAGCACTTTTATCGCCGTCTGACTCATTTTTTTCTATCGATTCGCCACAGATGAATTAGGGAATAGGAGTGAGAAATAAGTGACGCCAACTGGCCTTGGAGCACTTTACTTGTAAAGTTTTTAAAAAAAGTTTACATTGATTAAATATTAGTGTTTAATGCTAGCAACCAACTTTGTATTACAAATACAGTCTGTCTAATCTATTTTAAAGTAAAAATAAATTGACGGGCACCAGTCGGGATCGAATCCTAGTCGCGTGTCTGACATTTTTGAATGGCTGGTCCGGTTAATAACATTTACTACTATTCCTTCTCCCACTCAATAAAAAAACTAGAATAAAATCTGATTTTTTCGCTGAAAAGGCAAATTTCGCCGCTCCAGACAGCTTCAAACCGCCAGCATTAGGCCGCATTTTCCAAAAGAAAAAAAGCGCATTTAGCCGCTTTCGACAGGCTCAGGCCGCTTTATACTAGTATAAAGACACATTTAGCCGCTCCTGCCAACATTAGGCCGCATTTTCCAAAAGAAAAAAGCACATTTAACCGCTTTCGACAGGATCAGGCTGCTTTTTCCGCGAAAAAAGTGGATTTGGCCTCTCATGGCATCCGAAGGCCGCTTTCAGCACAACTTTCTCCCTCTGACTTTCTCTCAAGAAACTCAAGGTCGCTTTGTCCAATTAAAAAAAAACGCATTTAGCCGCTCCAGACAGCCTAAGGCCGCGCTCTCCCTCTCTATCTCTCTCAAAACCATACAACTAGAATAACATCTGTATTCCTATGCACACCAACATATATACAACTCGGACAAATTGAGAGATTCAAGGCAAGGAGTGTAAGCATCCGGGATGGAGGTAAGTGTGTATCACAATTCAAATGTACATTAGAATGTACAGGCAAAAAGGCGCAGTGGGCGTGGCTTATTTCGGGTGCAGGTCGTGGAGCATTTTGCTGAGCTCCTTAACGAGACCGTTGATCTCCGACGACGCGTTCGACACCCTGGAAATACGTGATTGCGTATTAAAGATACAAAATTTGCGTATTTTCAGGCTACAGTAAGCCAAAAGGCAGCTACAGTAATCCGGAAACAGCTACGATATTCCAAACTCACTTAGCAGGCCTGTTGTGGAAGGCGACACTCCTCCTGAGGTCCTTGTCCGTCAATTTCATGCTATTCTTCGTCCTCTCGACCCTCGTCTGAAGAAAAAACTACAGTATACCGGATAGTCCTTTAAAGTTTACCTTCATCTCCTGGAAGGGCTTCTCGATCATCTCGACGAGATCGTTGACCTCTCGCTTCAGCTTCTCCAGATCGCGGTCGAACCTCAGAATACGCCTGAAATTGGAATTTAGAGAAGTAAACTCATTATCTCTCACTCTTTCTTTCTTTCGCTGCGTCTCTGACCATCTAGCCGTCTGCCTGCGTCTCTAATTGTATGTGCCTGCGTCTCTAACTGTGAGTATCTGTATCTCTAGCCATGTCTGGGTGTCTAACCGCCTGCCTGCGTCTCTAACCGTCTCACTGTCTCACTGTGCACTATACCTTTCATTATGCCTGCGTCTCTAACTGTCTACCAGTCTGTCTGTGTCTCTAACGCTTTTGTGTTTATAATCGTCTGCGCCTCTGTCTATGTGTCTGGGTCTCTAACCGTTTCTCTGTGTATCTAACAGTATCTGTGTCTGCATCTCTACCGTCTGTCTGCGTATCTAACTGTCTTTGTGTGTGCGTCTCTGTCCTTATGTCTTTAACTATCTGTATATCTGCTTCTCTAACAGTATGTGTGTCTGCGTCTCTAACTACCCAAGTGTCTGCGTCTCTAACCATAGAACAGTCTGCCTGCGTCTCTACCCGTCTTGGTGTCTGCGTCTCTAACTGTCTCTGCGCATGTGTGTCTAACAGTTTTTTTTCTGTATGCGTCTCTAACTATCTGAATGTCTGGGTCTCTAGCTGTGTTTGTATCTGCGTCTCTAACTATCTGAATGTCTGGGTCTCTAGCTGTGTTTGTATCTGCGTCTCTAACTTTCCATGTCTGCCTGTCTGCATCTCTAACCGTCTTTCTGTCTGCTTCTCTAACTGTCTGTGTCAACGTCTCTACCTGCATTTGTGTCTGCGACTCTAACCATCTTTGTGTCTGCGTCTCTAACTGTCTATGTATGTGTGCGTCTATAACTTTTTCTGAATCTCTATCCGTCTGTCTCAACCCTCTCTAAGCTAAAAACTCACGTAGCTGCCTGAAGGAGAGTGTCCCTGAGGGGATTCTGCAGGCTGGGCGCGCCGGTGGTTCCGCAGAATTCGTTGGCGACGTGGGAACGGCGGTCCAGGCAGCTCTGGACGAGGGCGGTGCAGTAGAGGGTGCTTTTGTTGACTTCTTCCACGTAGGACCTGGTAGGGTCGTTGAGGACACGGCAGTAGGCATAGCGACTGAGTTCGGCTGAAAGAGGGAGGGTTGGAGAGAGAGAGAGAGAGAGAGAGAGAGACGTATACACAAACATAAATACAGCTAGAGACGCAGATACAAAGGCAGTTAGAAACGCAGACAGACGGTTAGAGACGCAGAAATAGAGATAGTTAGACACGCAGACCGGCAGACAGTTGGTGACGCAGACATAAAGGCAGTTAGAGACGCAGACAAACATACAGTTGGAGACGCAGACAGACAGTTGAGACGCAGACAGACGGTTAGAGACACAGACACACAAACAGTTGGATACGCCGACAGAAAGTTAGAGACGCAGAGACAGAGACAGTCAGAGACGCAGACAACAAGACAGTTAGAAACGCAGGGACACAGAAATTCCCAAAACAAACCTTCCATTCCGGGAAGCTCATGTTCCTCCAACTTCAGTTTCTCCACCTGCCCGAGCATCTCGTCCAATTTCCTAACCATCTGGTCCATCGTTTCTGAAAATTTGCATATTGCACAGTTAAAATAATGAAAATTTGTATATTACACATATAAATTGAAACTCCATAGTTAAAATCGGCATTCGGAGTCAAAATTAGCAAATTTCAGTTGAAAATCGAAATTTGAATTTAGTATAGAAACACATAGAAAAACGAGCCGATGACATTGGTGAGGTTGTTGTTGTTGCTCTCGGCCGTTTCCAGTCCCTGGACCACCATGTCCGGCTCCCTCATGTCGCTGACGAGCTGGCCCTGGTACTGGTAGCTGGCGTAGGTGGCAAAACGGAGGGGCAGGGCGGCAGAGTCCTTCTCGGCGACGACTTTCAGACGGAGCTGGAATGAAAAAAAAAGATTAAAATTTGACAAAAAAGCCGCTCGGACCGTTTTTTGGAAGAAAAAGGCCGCTTTCCTACAACCAAAGCCTTTTTGATAACGAAAGGCCGCTTTTTGGTAACCAAAGGCCGCTTGGACGTACCGTTTTGAGCTGCTGTATGATGATATTCTTAGAATGTTCGAAGAGGGAGCACATCTTGTCGGCGTGGTGGAGCGCCAGAAAGCCCTTCCCCAGGTAGGCGGCCCTCACTTCGAAGGCGTCCCAGGACCTGTCGCAGCCGTAGAGCACTGAAAACGGTATTTTTTATCTGTTTCTCTCATTTTTTCTCTCTCTCTCTCTCTCACCCTCAGTCTTGGTCTTCATCTCCCAATTCTTCGGAGGAACGGAAATCTGCTTAACGCAGGGGTAGACAAAGTAGGGGGACTTTGTGGAGAGACGGGAGAGGTCGTCTCCGAGGATCTGCATATCCTCATCGGCGCTGATCAGCCGGCATTGGATGTGCTCCTCGAGTTCCAGGGCCTCCTTCACCGTGGGGTATTCTTTCCTGAAAAAGAAAAAGTTTTGGGGTGCTCTATACAAATGAGGGCTGTTTACTTCAAGAGAAGGTGAGAGAGAGAGAGAGAGAGAGAGAGAGAGAGAGAGAGAGAGAGAGAAACCAACCTAAACAACTCCTCCGAGCTGATATCGGCATACTTGACAACGTCGAGCTGGGTAACGGAGAGGAAGGTGTACTCCTCGCAGGTCGTCAGAGCTAAAAATGAAAAAAAATTAGAATTCTATACCCAAAACAGCTGTCAAAGCGGCCTTTGGCTGCCAAAAAGCGGTCCAGGCGGCCTTTGATTGCCAAAAAGCGGCTTTGGATTGCCGGAAAGCGGGCTTCAGTTCCTAAAAAGCAAAGTCTTCTGCGTCTGCTTTTGGCATCGCTTTTTTCAGCTCAAAACCACCAAAACCTGCCATTTTCGCTATTTTTCCACTGAAAAGGCCTAAAAACACCGGGGAAAAAAACGAACCATTGGCCATTTTCTCGTAGCTCTCGAGCGATGGATTATGAAGGAGATTCCTCAGAAGGCAGCTGAAGGCGTGTCTGAACCACAGCGGATATCTGAGATTCTCGATCAGCTTCTTGTTCCGGAAGCGGAAGGGCACCGATCCGAATATGTAGGCGGCCGCGATGCAGTCTAAAATGCTAATTTTATGTAGAAATTTCAATTTTAAAGGGGTGTCTGGGGTGTTTTTCACTCAAAATTCGATGAAATCTATCGAATTTTCCATAAAAATGCAATAAAACGGACCTTTAGGCAGTTGATTGACTGCTTCGTAGTATAGATTGTAGTTGTTTCCGTTGTGAGGGAAGGGGTAGTGGCCACAGGCGGCAAAGTGGAGTGTGCAGGCAAGGGACCAGAAATCGCACTCGTCGCCGGTGTAGCGGTCGGCCACGCGGTAGTTTCGACGGTCCGGCTTGGTGAGTTCGATGGCCAGACGGGGGTGCTGAAATTGGAGAGATTAGCATAGTAGAAGGGATACAGCGAAATGGGGTGGAGTTTGGAGTCTTCCCAGACCTCCCCGTCATATTTCCAGGACCACCCAGTCAGGCAGCAGTTTAGGATAGAAATGACGTCATTGTTCTAAAGGGAGGTCTATGAAGACCACCCAGTCAGCCGATTTGGCAACCTCAGGGCGCTTCCGCTTTTTTCTGGCGACCTCAGGCCTCTTCCGCTTTTTGGCAACCTCAGGCCGCATTCTGCTTTTTATGCCACCCTCAGGCTGCTTCTGCTTTTTATGCCAACCTCAGGCCGCTTCTGCTTTTTATGGCAACCTCAGGCCACTTCCGCTTTTTCCGGCAACGCCAGGCCGCTTTCCGCTTTTTATGGAAGCCTTAGGCCGCTTTTTTTCAACTCACCAATACATTCGGCGTTCCTACAAGAGAGTTCATTCCGGCCTCGTCGTCCATCGTATTCGCATTGCCTAGATCGCAGAATTTGAAGAGATAAGTCGATCTGAAATGATGAAAATAGTGAAAATAATTTTTTAAAAAAGGTAAAAATTAGGAATTTAGAGACTCACTTCCTAGACTTCTGTTTGCAGCGGAAGACGAGCACATTCATGTGCTTGATGTCACGGTGGGCGAGGTTCTGAGAACGGAGGGACTTCATCGCCGAGCCTCGAATTTAAAAAAAATCAGTTTTTAAGTTTGTATTTAAATTTTTTAAGCATTTTATTGCTTTTAAATCATATTTTTATCAGCGCGGATAGTTTTTAACCCAGAAAAGTACAATGTTTTGCATTACCGATACAGCATTTTAGTTTTGTAAATGACTCATTTTGGATGAACTCCAATTTCTCAAGCACTAGAAACTTCCAGAAACTAAACTTAGCACCAAATCAGCATACAACACCCCCAAACTTACTTTTTATTGTATTTTTTAATAGAATTTTAATTAAAACATTTAAGGGTTTGTAAAAGTTTCTCATCTTGGGTGAGCTTCCATTTCTCAAAGATTAGAAATTTCCAGAAAAATTCAGTGAAATCTACCAGCTAGATAAATGCATCGTTTTGGGGCGCTATATGCAAATGTGTAGGGTTTAAAGTACTTTTAGGGGTGATATATGTGGGGTGTTGCATTCAAATTATACTGTTTCGTCTCAAACAATAATTTTTGTAAGGTTTCAAACGCAGAAATCACACTTTTCGAGGTTCTTTAGTATTTTACGTCATTTTTGCACTGGTTGATTGCAAAAAAGCGGTCCAGGCGGCCTTTGGTGGCCAGAAAGCGGTCTTTCTAGCTTTATTTTGACATCCCTAAAAGGTCAAAAAAATACCCCAAAAATCAGAAAACTCACAACAATCGGAGATGAAATCAATGAGGACGTTCTGCGGAAGTCCCCGGATGTTGGATCCCTCCCTCATCAGCTTATCCAACGAGCACTCGGCCAATTCCATCGCAAAAGTCAGACTTCTGGGTCTCTGTCCCTTCGGGTCCTTGTCGTCTTTGAAGCCGATCAACTGAAGCAAATATTTGAATTCTGCCTCAATAATGGTCCAAATAGGCGGGTTTTTGCCCGATTTTCATCAAAAATGAGCCAAATACGGTATTTTTTCCGCTAAAATTCATCAAAAAGTCACCTGGACAATATTCTGCTGGCCTATGAACTGCATCAGGAAGTTGATTTCCTTGTAGGAGACTTCGATCGACTTCTGGTTCATGGCTCGTTTCACAGCCACCTCTCTTCCATGATCCGTTCTGCCGATGAAAACCTAGAAATTTCGTGATTTTTAGGTTATTTTAGGTAAAAATGGCACTTTTACGGCGCAAAATGATAATATAAACTCTAAAAAATCGATAACTCACTTCACCATAGGAGCCTTTTCCAATGGGCCTCGGGTTATTGTGGTCGAACGTGTAGTCTTCGCCTGCGAATTTGCTCTGACTCATCTCTGAAAATGGATTTTTGCGGATAAATCCAACATTTTAAAAGTAAATAAGGGTAGTCTGTAGTTAAAAGTAAGGTTTTAAACCCAAAATGAGAAGAAATGGGCGGAGGGGCAGTGAGAAATGACATGTGATAAGTGGTGAGTAATCGGGAAAAGTTGGCAATGGGGCGCGTTTTTTGACTTTTCTAAGTGATTATACCCTCTGAGGAATAAAGCAAGGCAAAAGACAGAAAAACTATATAATGCGATAAAAACAAAAGCTGTAAAATTGCGAAATCGGTGCTTTTCCCCCTATTTTTAGGTTAAAATTACAGATTTTTGCGATTCAAGCCATTTTATATGCATAATTGTCATCTACTATTCATTTAAAGCTAAGAAAAGGCGAAAAAATAAAGCACAATTAGTAAAAAACCGCTTTCAAAAACAATCACATAAGTTTAAAACTACCGTAATTTAGAGGCACGCGTCAACCCGAAAATGCACTTTGTGCGCGTGCGCCGACAAATGCGCCCAGCTACAGTAACCGTCGGTTGGCAGTTTCCACGGGCGGTTCCCCTTTTCCTAAATTTTCTTCTTTCCTGCTGGTTGTCCGTGCTCCGTGTCTCTCCTTATTTCCCTTATTTTTCGTTATTTTTGTAAATTCAGTTGATTTAAACGTTTAGATAACTTAAAATAACCATATTCTCGGTTTTTTCATCTTGTTTCCCTAGGGAGCCGTTGAAATCTGATCTTGTGGTAGGAAGCAGAGGAAAATCACTAAAATACCAGAATGTTGTCCATTTAATGTCCTACTTCATTTTAAAATAACATTAGCTTCATTTATGTCTTCCCGTTTCTTGAAATTTATCCTAAAAATCCTTTATTTTGCTAGGTGATCCTAGATAATTGCTAGATTCTTTGTTCTTGCTCTTTTGTTCTCAATTTTCGTATTATTTTCAACCTACTAATCCTTTTCTTCCTTCAGGGTACCATGGTCGCTGTCAAGCCCGCCCCCAAGAACGCTCTCAAGAAGAGCCTGAGGAAGAAGAAGGTGCACCTCAAGTTCAACGTCGAGTGCAAGAACCCCGTCGAGGATGGAATCGTCAAGATCGAGGACTTCGTGAGTTTGTTCTTAATTGAAGCTCAGAGGTACTCTCTGGTAAGCCTTCGTGCTCCTCGTCGGGCTTAGGATGTCATATGCCTAATAAGCCCCGATGATTTCAGGAGACCTTCTTGAACGAGCACATCAAGATCAACGGAAAGACCGGACAGATGGCCAACAACAACGTCCGCGTTGAGGTTGCCAAGACCAAGATCTCCGTCGTCGCCGAGATCCCCTTCTCCAAGAGGTTGGTTTTTTTTTTAAATTTGATATTTTAACTTTGTTTTGTCCTTCCTTTTAAACCCAACTTATTCCTTATTTTCAGGTACCTCAAGTACCTCACCAAGAAGTACCTCAAGAGGAACACCCTCCGTGACTGGCTCCGCGTGGTTGCCATCAACAAGAACACCTACGAGCTCCGTTACTTCCACATCAACCAGGATGAGGATCCCAGCGACAACGAGGAGTAAGACTTTGGTCGCAATGAACCTGTTATGTTTCCAAAAACCATTTTTCTTATTGTGGCAGGGGTTTTCGGTTTACTAGATCATTCGATCAATACTTTATCGAGTCGTCTATAGCTGAATCTGCACACCGTTGTAGGTGATGACTTTTCCTTCGTAGCCTTTGACTGTGGTTCTTCCCAAAATTGCAAAGTTCTGAAACTTGTACCTTCCTTCCGAGTTACGGGTCACCTTTCTGAACATTGGTTCGAGATACAGGTACTGGGCCCACTGAGGGTCGGTGACAAAATCCATAATGTCATACTTGTCTTCTGCCTTTTCACACTGAAAATCTAACTTCTCATTCGATTGGTGGTCCACCTCTTCTAGAAAACACTCCACGTAGGTTGCCATGGCTTCCTCCTTCGACATATCACCCATGGATTTCCAGGCATTCCTTAGTCAACTTGGCAATCTTGAAACTGGTGGGCTTACCACTTCATGCGGGATTCGATCAAGAACAAGGAGGGAGCTTCAGTCATGCAGGGGCCGATTGTCGCCTGTTTGTACAACTTGTACGCCTTCAGCTTCTCAGGAATCGTCGGCTGCAGAGGACCTGAACCATAATCTTATATGCTTATAAAATAAGTAGATGCCTACCCTCCTTGGGCAGATTCTGCACAATCTCCACAGCTGCATTGAACTGCTCCTCCAGGGAATACTGCCCCATGGCTGCTGCCAGCTAGACGACTGCCTTCTGATCGTGAGGGGCGGTCACCTGCCTCGGAGACAAGGACAAGTCAATATTTTGAGAGAATTAACGGCAGAAAACAGCGTGACTGTCTGATTAGGCGAAAAGGGAGTGTAGCTGGAGGCAATGAACGATTTTTGCAGCGCGAGATCTTGGATGAACTAGTTGTGTATCTCTACGTCAAATCGCAGAAAAGATCCTGGAAGTTGTTGGGAAATCTTTGGATCAATACGCCTTAAAAGTTGAAACTTAAATGCATGAGGTTAATTCAGCAGAGAAAATGAAGTAGAGTTGCCATTACAAGCAGAAAGCGGCCCGAGGTTGACAGGAAAAGCGGAAAGCGGCCCGAGGGGGCTAGAAAAAGCAGAAGCGGACTGAGGTCACCAGAAAAAATCAGAAAGCGGCCTGAGGTGGCCATAAAAAGCGGAACCGGCCTGAGGTAACCAGAAAAAGCGGCCGCCAACATGTGCTGAACGTCAACGCCGCCAAAATGAACGTCAACGCCGCCTAGGTGCTATTGTGACCGTAAGTTCATTAAAACCACTTTGGGGTTCGATTTCATTCTGCTTGAAATGGGCAGGTAACTCTAGTCATTTCGATAATTTTAAAAATAAAGCGAAAGGTTGCCTGAAGCTGCGAGAAAGCGCGAGAGATAAAAAGAGGGAGAGAGAGAGTGCCAATAGATTTATACATCGAGCAGTGGAATATCACACGATGTTGATACTCGTTAACAATAGAAACATCCCCATAGTTTCTATGTTAAAACTCTCATAAAGACGACAGGCTCCCAGATCTTTATTGCGTTGACTGGCCAGGTGATACCGGCGCGGTCGTTTATATAGCCCAAATCTGGGTCAATCAATATGCACAACAACAGGCATTAGGGGTCAACTGGGACGCGGAGCCAACGTACTATTGATGATCACACTGTTGTATCCTCCACGGGTATTGTATCCGCAAATAGCAAACCTTCTCAAATCTTCCACGTTCACGTGGTGCGGGTAGGTAATTCTGATCTGGCCTTGAATATAAATCTGAAAGTAAATTGCATCAGAGCCCACATTAAATCTCCTTAATGCCAGATTACCTCATAGTTATTTCTGTTGATCTTGATCTCATAAACAAAAGGAGTGACACCGCCGGGAGTTAGTGGAATGATTTTACGGGGATTGCATTTTGAATCATTACTTGTGGTACAATATTTGGTCTCACGTTCCCTTCTCTTAATAACGGCGTGTGCGAAAATAAACTAATATAGATACATTATTCATATTCAGTGATCACTACCTTACCTTTCCGCCCCGAGAAGGCGGATCCTTATCGAAGAAATTTGTCATAACAGATAATGGAAAGTCCCCATTTTTGTCAATCAAGACGATCGTAAAAAGATAGCTGTCTTTTTCCGAAGCTCCGTTGACAATAAGACGTTTTCCAACTTTCAAAGGTAAGCTAGCGTTCGTTTTCTGAAATATTTGCGGCAGTAGCATTGGTAACTGACCGGAGCTATACAATACGTGTAGTGGGCACGCCCGGGGTAAAGGTTGGGAATAAATGCCAAAGAATGCTGAAACCATTTTTTAAAAATTGTTTCAATTTTTTTCCTGAAATTTCTGAAATTCCCCGTTTTGGTTAAAGGGGAAGGACCTCGTAAAATAGATTTTTCAAAGTCTCTTAACAATTATTTCATCGAATAGATGTCGTTTCCACGATTCTGAAACATACCCCTTTTATATGATTTGGGCTGCAAAAGGGGCGCGTTTACATGGCCGTTTTACGCGTTTGCCGCACGGAAACACGGCTAGAGTGGGCGAGAGAGTGTGGGAAATGGGGAGACGCAGAGTTGGCGGCAATTCAAATGGGAATTTCCCCAAATTTCAAGCGCTCCTAAGTTGATTCATTTTGATCCAAAATAGGTAAAAGAGGTATTTTTTGAAATCCTGGGAATGAGATCCAGACTTTTATCACAAAATCAGAAAAATCATTTTTACGCGGTCCTTCCCCTTTAAACTGGACAAAACTCACTATACACTGCCAAGGCATCCTCTTTGGAAACCTATTTTGTGGGTGTTCAGCTAGACCATTTATATCAAAAAGTTTTATCAAAAATGCATAAACCAGCATTAAATAACTCAAACATATTTTATGGTTCGACTGCTCTTTTTCATAGTTTCATTTACATTTAGAAATGCTTCAAAATTAAAAGAATAAAATATATGTAACGATTGAAACTAGAAATTAAAAAAATAATATTTTAAATAGAAGTGCCCGGAGCCCATTTATACAAAATACAACAGACGTCTTCCTGGCCTTTTCGACAGCCAGCCTAGAAAAATGCGGGCTGAAAAATGCGGAAGCATCTCACCAGTAGGGCAGGCCCGTTTACCAAAAAAAACATCGAGGGTTCGGATCCACCTCGGGGCAAACTTTTTTTGTTTTTTTGTTTTGTTTGACACTTATAATGAATTAGTAAAGTATTGCTATTATTATTGGATATATTTAAAGTGCTTATAGTTATCGCAAAAAATTACTCATCGTTAGGTCGGATCCGAACCCTCGATGTTTGCCTGGTAGAACAAGAACCATGCTTTTAGGGAGTGGGTCTCAGCAAAAGTTTTATTTGAGGAAAGCTAAAGAAAAATGTGAAATGGGACCGAAGTTCCGATGTTATTAATTTAATAAATTAGTTTATAAACAACTACGGTAGGATGTTCTTTAAAAAAAACAAAATTATCAACCAGTTCCAGACCAGTTCTGGCCCCCTTTACTAAACTACTGCAAAACCGTGCGTAGCATTCAAATAACAAAACTTTTCACTCACTTTTGTCCACGTGGTCACTTCTTTGGGTTTTTCGGTAGATGGTAGTGTCGTAGTTGTTGGTTCCTTGATACATGGTTATGGTTTCCGTGATCGTGGTGGTGATGGTGGGAATCATGGTGGCTGTGATGCCAATTCTCTTCATGATGATGATTCCCCCCACACCGGGTTTTGCACTCATTCAGCTCCCTACGAAGTTGGCGGATTTCCTTAAAATTTCTTATTTCTATTAAACATTACCAAATTACTGCGCGCATTTCCTTCATTTCCTTTGCATTCGATGGACGATTCCAATGACCCTCAGTGACGGGGAGTAGAAGACAGAGACAGAAGACCAAAAGGGGCCACATTACTGTAGATCCCATTGAGAAAGAATGAAATTTTAATTAGATGTCGTTCTTTTATAGCGACGGAATCGTGTCCGATTCGAAATTACTAATAAACGGTGAGAATGAGTTTATTGCAATCGTGGAAATGCGTCGTGGAACTTTGTGTTGCAGTCAGAAAAAAGCTACACGCGGTTTGAATTTACCGAAAGGGGCTGAAAGCGCCTATTTCACTTGAAGCGGCCTTAAGCTGACAGGAGCGGTCCTATGCGCTGTTTTCTGTGATAGCGGTATTAAACCTTCAGAAGCCGCCAAAAACGCTATTCTTAGAGAGGGTGGCTGCCAAAAAACACCTTTTTTTATTCAGCGAAACGGCCGGAGAGAGAAAGAAAGATAGAGAAAAAAAAAGTGAAAGTGAGATAGATAGCCATGCATCAACCGATCACCGAATGGTGAAATTTTTAAAAAAAGCATTCAACAGTCCTATTCTGCATGTTTTTCGGTTAAAAAAACTCCGTCTCTTTCACAGTCACACCGGGCGCTGGGTCTCAGATTCCAAAGAAGAGGGAAATATAATGGGAACAGATGGCATAAAAACAACAAGTTGATATATTGATTTATTGAACAAACATCAGAATCTCAGCGGATGATGCTGTTGTAGATGATCACTGGTTTGTATGGAGGACGAGGGTATCTGCAGATAGCAAAGCTTCTCAAATCTTCTACGTTACCGTAGTGCGGGTAGGTAATTATGAGTTTGCCTTGTGTATAAACCTACAAATCAAATTGTGGTTTGATCTTTTTTAGACTACCTCGTAGTTATCTTTGTTTATCTTGATCTCATGAACGAAGGGAGTCACATCGCCAGGAGTTATTGGAATGAAGGCACGTGAATTGCATCTGGTACCATTACTTGTTGTGCAATACAAGTAATTGTTGTAGTCATTCTTGAAATTGGTTCCAGCATGAAAAACCTAATATATATAAGTTATTCACACGCAATGGTCACTACGTTACTTGTAATGCATTCTTCTGCGATTCCTCCAAATCCACGAAAGCTGTCACAAATACCAAAGGTGAGTCTCCATTTTTGTCTAGCAAGGCTATGGTAACATGTTCGTTGTCCTGTTCCGAAGCTCCATTGACAATAAGACGTTTTCCAATTGTCAAAGGTAAGCTCCTGTTTGAGCCCAAAAATACGGATGTCGTTTTGGTTTTATCTGTAACCAACCGGAGCTACGCAATGCTGTAAGTAGCTGTAAATAGGGTGAAGGTGAGGAATAGACACTAAGGAGCTCTGAAATTAAAATCTCTCTTTTTCTTTGTCTCTGTATGTCTCTCTCTCTCTTGCGCTAATATATTTTTCTCTGTTGCATAAACTCAGTGACAGTAGTTTATTTTAAATACTTTTTGATATCCCTATTGACAAAAAAGAAGTTTAAAAAGCATTATTTTTTAAACTCGTGGATTTTTAAGAGCGCATCTATTTTTTCACAACCATATCTTTTTTTAAGATTAAAAAACTAAGATTTTCACTCACCTCTGAAATGTGTATTACTCCGTTGTGTTGGTGGTATTCATGGTCGTGTTTTTCATGGCCGTGGTGGTGATGGTGGGAGTCATGATGGTTGTGGTTCCAATTCTCTTCTTCATGATGATGATTCCCCCCACACCTGGCTTTGCACTCGTTCAGCTCCCTACGAAGTTGGCGGATTTCCTTAAAATTTCCGAATTAAATAAAACATTACCGCTTACTGCTCGCATTTCCTTCATTTCCTTTGCTTGCGATGGACGATTCCGATGGCCCTCGGTGGATGGCAGCAGAAGACAGAGGACCAGAAGGGGCCACATTACTGTAGATCCCATTGAGAAAGAATAAAAACTTTATTAGATGTCGCTCTTTTATAGCGACGAAATCGTGTCTGATTTGAAATTAATTATAAAGGGTGAGAAAGAGTTTATTGCAAGCGTGCAAATGCTTCGTGGAGCTTTTTCGTTGGATCGAAATAAACAGAAAATAACACAGGGGAGAGCAGAGAGAGAGAGAGAGAGAGAGAGAGAGATAGATAGATAGATAAGAAAGGAGAAAAGGAATTCAAGTTCGAAAAACCTGTGTTTGAATGTTAAAGATAAAAGAAAAGTAAAGCAGTTAAACTACAATGCCATTAAAAGTGGGCTGAGGCTGTCTTGCTTAGCTAAAAGCGCTTTTTTTCTCAGTAAAAGCGGCCTAAGGTTGCCAGAACCTTGTTGAAATGGGCCACAGGGTCTCAAGAACGTCAAAAAGCGGCCTGATTTTGTCAGGATCAATTAAAGCGGCCTGAGGTTGTCTGTCGATCTTAGGCTGCCATAAACAGTTAAAAGTAGCCTACAATTTCTTAAAACTCGAAAGGGACAGAAACGTACAGCAGCGGCCTAAAGTTTCCTGAAAAAATTTCCTAAAGCGTTTTGAGGTTACCGAGATCTAATTTAAGGCGGCCTGAGGCTATCACAACTTGCTTAAAGTAGTTCATCTACAAAATCTATTTGAAGCGGACAAAGGCGGCCTGCGGTTTCCCAAATGATAAAAGACTGATTCTGTCAAAATCAACCCTTTTCAAACAAAGCGGGCTTAGGCTGTCGTGAGAAATAGAAGGAAAAAGTTAGTGTCCTCTGCCTCACCCGACCACTAAGATTACTGAGCCAATATGCCAATCAGATGACCATGGTTCCATCCTCCGGGTTTCTCTCTAATCGTCTAACAACCATTCCCCAATCGATAATTTCAACCACAAAATCCCAAAATCCAATAATTTATTACTTCTAAAAAAGCTAAAACCACAACATCCTCTTCCTATTGTTCTTCTCCAACGGGCTCTGTTTCACAGTCAAATCGCCGGGCGGTGGCTGGTTGGTGTGCCACGGCGGAGGCTCTCCGAAAATGTCCCTCTCCTGCGGGCGGGGCGGCTGCTCCCAGACGTTCGGTCCGAATAGCTCGTCGACGATCGCATCATTCCAATCATCTTCGCCTTCTTCAGAGCTTCGTCGACGGGCCTGGGCCGAGGCAGGAGCCAGAGGCCTTGGAGCAATGGGCTGAGCCTCCGAGCCACCGGCTGTCCTGGCGATGGGAGCTGGCTGGGCTTGTTTTTGAGCCAAAGGGGCGGAATTGTTCACGTCGACCTGAAAATAAGGGTTTTACACTAAAAAGTGGCGAAAATGAGGTACCTTAATAGGATTAGGACGAAGAGAGCGAGAGAAGGGAGGAGCGGTGGAATTGGTCAGGTAAACCTGAAAAGAAGGGGTTTACAATAAAATAAAAAGAAAATTAGGTACATTTATGGGATTAGGAGGAAGAGGCCGGGAGGAGGGAAGAACGGTGGAGGAGCTGGGCTCATTCTGGGTCCAGTCAACTGAAAAAGAGGGGCTTTAGAGAGAGAGAGAGAGAGAGAGAGAGATAGAGAGAGAGAGGAGAGAGAGAGAGAGAGAGAGAGAGAGAGAGAAAGTACCTGTCTTGTGAGGGAGTGCCGAGGACACGGGAGCTTCCGCCATATTCGAAGCCACTTGGTTTCCATTCCTAGCTCCAGGAGCTCCAGTTGAGGCTTCAGAAGCTTGAACCACCCTCTCAGAGGCATTGTTGACAGTCATGGGGACCTGAAAAAAAATTGTAAAAAAAGTGATGGATTACGGTACCTTTATCAGCTGAGGCGGTTCCTTGGCAGTGGCGAGAGGGCTGGATGTGTTCTGAGACCATTCCACTGAAAAATAGGGATGAGTGTATGTGTATGTGTATGTGTGTATGTGTGTGTGTGTGTGTGTGTGTGTGTGTTTGTGTGTGTGTGTGTGGGTGGTCTGAGGTAACAGCAGAAAGCGGCCTGAGGGCGCCATAAAAAGCGAAAGCGACCTGGGGTCGCCATAAAAAGCAGAAAGCGGCCTGAGATCACTGAAAAAAGCGGAAAGCGGCCTGAGGGCGCCATAAAAAGCAGAAAGCGGCCTGAGATCGCCATAAAAAGCGAAAGCGGCCTGAGGTCGCCATAAAAAGCAGAAAGCGGCCTGAGGTCACTGAAAAAAGCGGAAAGCGGCCTGAGGGCGCCATAAAAAGCAGAAAGCGGCCTGAGACCGCCATAAAAAGCGGAAAGCGGGCTGAGGTCGCCATAAAAAGCAGAAGCGCCCTGAGGTCACCTGAAAAAAAGCGGAAAGCGGCCTGAGGTTGCCATAAAAAGGAGAAGCGGCCTGAGGCAGCCACATAACTTGGGAATCAAATGAACGGGGTTTCAAAAGTGAAGGGGTAGAACCACTCTTTGGGTGAAAAGTGAGGGGGTTATCTCAAAAATGAGGTAATACTTAACTTATACCCTATTGTCCCCGTAAAAGTGATAAGGGTTACCTCAAAATCCTGGCCCAAAAGTGACAGGGGGTACCTCTACGACCAGCCTTTCCCAAGGTATGGGTAGCCATAAAAAGCGGAAAGCGGCCTGAGGTCACCATAAAAAGCGGAAGGCGGCCTGAGGTCACCTGAAAAAAAACGGAAAGCGGCTTGAAGTCACCATAAAAAGCAGAAGCGGCCTGAGTTCACCAGAATTTGCGGCGACTTGAGATATCCAACCAAATTCGGCCGCCTCTACGGCAACCTCAGCTCCCCACCAGGTATGGGTGTGTGAGTGTGTAAATGTGATCGTGTGAGCTACCGTACCTCCACGATAATCGGGTAAATTGGCCTGAGGGGCCCTCTTCCCTGCGGGACCATCCGGGTTGTCCTCACACACGCAGATCGATCTCTTCTGGGTGAAGAAGCCGTGAGTCCGGCTGGCAGCACAACGACAGACGAAGGGACGAGGAATTGGCTGAGATGGAGGATAAGAACTGCTGGTGGAGGGCTGCTGGGTGAAGAACATCCTCTGAAAAAATGGGCTCATTTGCTGTTTTTTTTCCATTTGGGTGACCTCAGGCCGCTTTGGACAAATTTGGGTGACCTTAGGCCGCTTTGGGCCAATTTGGGTGACCTCAGGCCGCTTTGAACGAATTTCTCTTTTTCTCTCTCTCTCTAACCAACCGGTCTCTCCGGCGCCACGTAGGAAGGCTCCCTCTGATAGTAGTCATTCCTAGAATTCAGGGGAGCCTCCTCGATTCTTGAAGGGAAAAGAGGAGGAGGGAAATCTTCGGCTACAGTAACCGGTGGAGGCGGGGGAGGTGGCGGTGGAGGAGGAGGAACCGGCAGAAGAGGCTTCCGAGACGGCCTAGTGTAGGTGGAAGAGGGCTGGGAAGAGTACTCATAGGACTGTTGAGCGTACGGATGGGAGTACTGTTGGCTCTCGTGATTATACCTGAAAATTGTCATTAAAGCGGCCTGAGGTTGCCACAAAAAGCGATTCAGAAAGTGAAAACCACGGCCTTAGGGTAATTAGGATTCTGCGCGTATCTGCGTGACCTAATTAGGACCAAAAAAGCGGCCTCAGGTTGCCAAAAAGCCGTCTCATATTAAAAAAGCGAATCTAATTAGGATTCTGCGCGCATACCTAATTAAGACCAAAAAAGCGGCCTCAGGTTACCAAAAAAGCGGATCTAATTAGGATTCTGCGCGCATCTGCGTGACCTAATTAGGACCAAAAAGCGGAAAAAGCGGACTTAGTTTGTTAAAAGTGGCCTTAGGTGGGGGGGGGGGGGAGGGGCAAAAAGCTACTTTGCGCAGCCAAAAAGCGGCTATGTTGCTAAAAAGTGGTATCTGTTTTTCCAGATGACATTTCCTGGAGACGCATAATGCTAATTTTAAAAAGCCGAAAGCAGATGCAGATTTCTTTTGAGACAGAGGGAGATGACTTACTCTCCAGCTGCCGTATAGTTAGAAGAAGGCTGGGGAGGGTATTCATAGGATTGGTTCGAATACGGATGGGAGTACTGTGGCTGGGTCTCGTGATGATACCTGAAAATTAGGATTTAGAGAGAGAGAGAGAGAGAGAGAGAGAGAGAGAGGGAGAGAAATAACTCACTCTCCAGGCGCCGCATAGTTCGAAGAGTACTGGGAGGGCTGTGGCTCGTAGGAGTAATGCTGCTGGGAGTACTGTGGCTGGTTGGAGTGGTCAGAACCAGACCCAATTTGCATTTTAGACAGCGATAGAGAGAGAGAGAGAGAAAACTCACTCAATAGGCCGAAGACTGGCTGCCATCCCCCTAGGAACTGGAGCTGACCTCACTCCTCCAGGCAGGTCACCGGCAGCAGTTGGAGGAAACTGAAAAAAGAGCTTATTAGAATACTTCTTATACTTCAAAACGGGCCGGTCCGGAATATTTAAAAGGAAAAAAGAATGTTCTCGAGAGAGATTGAACCCAGGTTGATTTTCTGTCAATTTGGCGAATATGGCAAGGAATTTAGCAGCCGAGGAGGTAAAAACTGACAACTGGAGGGTACTGTTCCATCGGTTTCTTCTTCTTGTCAGACTTTGGGGGAGCGTTGAGCGCCCGACCGGCCATCATGTTCTGGAAACGGACGATCTCCACTTCGGCCGCAGATTTATGGGTGAAATCCACGATGTCCGAGCCATGGGGAACCTCGTTCTGGAAAGAAAGTGGTCAAAAACGGAGAAAAATTGGGATTTGGAACAAAACCGAGCGACAACCGGTATTTTTGAGCTAAAATCGTGCGACAATAGGCATTTTTATTCGAAAACCGTGCAGCAATCGACAATTTGCAAAAAAAAAAAACGTGCGGCAGTCGGCAACTAAACAGAAAACTCTGCGGCAATCAGCAGTTAGACCAAAAACCATGCGACAATCGGCAGTTAAACAGAAAAAAAACATGCGGACATCGGTGTTTTTAGACCTAAAACCATGCGGTAATCGGCAGTTAAACCAAAAACCGTGCGGAAATTTACATTTTGGATCTAAAACCGTGCGACAATCATACAATAAATTGGCCTCCACGTGGCGGGGGGGCCCGCAGGACCGAAATTTTTGGGGTAAGGTAGGTACCTATGGATTTTGAGAGGGTCCGCAGAGGTTTTTGAGAAAAAGTTCCATTTTGTGGAGGGTCCGCAGACCCCACCCGGACCCCCTAATTTAGTGTATGGATGAAATTGGAGCTAAAAACGCCAGTTTAGTCAAAAATTGTGTTGAAATTAGCATTTTGCAGCTAAAATCGGCATTTTTGCGTTAAAACCGCGTGAAAAACGCCAAATCGCTTTAAAACTCACCAGCTGCCTCAGCACATTCTCCTTATTCTGGTGCCAAATCTTCTCGGCCGCTGCACTCCACTGGTTCTTCAGAGACATCAGATATTTCCCTCGGGGAGTGCCCCATTCCGACGCAACCATAATCATCGGATTCATTGAGGTCAGATGGGCGTTGGCCGCTTAAAAAGGGGTGCTTTATTCAAAATTTGAGTTAATTAGTATTGCATTATGCAAACAATGAAAAAAGAAAAGAAAAAACTCACTGCGCCGAATGATCTCGTCGAGACTCATCATGACTTGGCACAAAACAGGCATGATGATGTCCAGGCAGAAGTCCACGTTCTGAAAAAAAGCGCTTTAGTTGTTGTATTCAAATTTCGATAGACAGATTACAGTAACACAGTAAGCGGCCTTTGGTTGGCAAAAATCAGTCCACGCGGCCTTTTTTCTGCAAAAAACTGGGTCCAAGCGACCTTTGGTTGCCTAAAATCGGCCTAAGCGGCCTTTGGTTGCCCTAAAGCGGTTCAAGCGGCTTTTGGTTGTGAAAAAAGCGGTCCCAGCGGCCTTTGGTTGCCAAAAAGAGGAACGGTCTTTTGTTGCCAAAAAGCGGTCCAAGCGGCCTTTGGTTGCCAAAAAGCGGTCCAAGCGGCCTTTGATTGCCTACAAGCTGACTTTGGTTACCAAAATCGGTCCAAGCGGCTTTTGGTTGCCAAAAAGCGGCCCTGTGCATCTGCTTAATCTGCCTTTCATGCGTAATATGCGTAATTACCTGCTTGTTCCTGGCAGCCATCCAAATTTCCGGAGGCAGAACTCCCGCATCAGTGAGACGACAGATGAGAGCCTTGTAGGAAGGGGCCACTCGCAGCCTGAAATTTAATAATTTCAAAATACTTTTAAATAATTTAAAAAAAAGAAAATAAACAAAAAAATCAACTAAAAACTGACTGATCTGGGAACTTGTGACTAGCGGTACTCCGCTCTCCAGAAACCACTGGAGGAGGAATGTCGGAGAAGAAGACGAGCAGTTTCTTGCGTTTGTCTTGGGGACCTGGAAAAATTGCGATTTGAGCAGAATTACCTTGAAAAAGGGAGTATTTACAGTAATCCAGAAAAGGAATACAGTAGCTAGATGGGGTACTGTAGTTGACCCCCCTTTTTGGCAGCCAAATGCCGCTTGAACCGCTTTTTTGTGGCAAAAAACTGTCTCTTGGGCCGCTTTTTGACAACCTAAGGCCGCCTGGGACGCTTTATCTATACCTACCGTAATCCTTTTTAAGGGGTTATGGTATGATCTGATTACGGTAGCTATAGTAACCCAAAAATATAACCCTTTTTACAGCTTGGCTACCGTAACCCTCAATCTACAGTATGAAAAGTAAAAATTAGGGTATTTAGACACCTAAAACCTACTTTTCACATCGGCCTCAATGAGAGTTCGTCCCATTACGGTGGCACAGCGGGTCAGCAGGGGTCGAGCCAGGGCCAAATCGATGGCATAGCCAATGTACTGGTCCTGAAACAAAGAAAAAAATCAATAACATCGATTGAAAATTGAATTTTAAACTAATTTGGTAGCTTAGGTCGAAAAAGGGTCCCGCCGCGAAATAGGGGAAATTCGGTTAAAACTGGGGTTCAAACGGTTGATTTTGAATAGAATTTCCCTAGAAACGTAAATAATCAAAAAATAAATCAAATGGCGCAGGTGGTAAAAAATTAGTATCAAGAAACAGGTCGAGGGTTCGATCCCCGCCGAAGCCGACAATTTTTTGGGGGTTGTTTTGGTGCTAACCTAGTTGGGAGGGGGGGGGGGCAGCCTATGCCCATTTTCCTTGACCGGTAGGGAGAGCGGTTGGAATTGCTATTATACAGGATTTTTTAAAATTAGACTAGGGCAAGACATGCTAATTACCCAGAAAAGGCATTTTTACCCTAGACATGAGTAGTGTATACGTCAAATTATTCTAATCTTACACATTCTGATCCTTATTCCAACCGCCATTCAAGTGATGTTGGGGAAATGGGCATGGGCTGCCCCCCCCCCAACTAGGTTAGTGCCGTTGTTTTAGTCGACAAATGAGGTGAAAATTAATTCTAAGGTATAAAAAAGTAATAAAAATTAAAAATTAAATAAAAACTTACATCTGAGCTGGCGATTTGGACAATCTTCATGTCGGAATTCGCGGCCACGGGCAATCGCGAGGGTAAATCCGGAACCAGGGAGGTGGCATAGACGGCGGCAAAGGGTGCCTGTCTGGGAGGTCCTTCTTTAGCAACCTGGGTGGTCACGGGCCGTTGGAGAGGCCTCGGAGCTTTCGGAGTGCCTTGAGGGACAAAGGAGCTGTAGAGCGGGGCGTAGCCGCCCGGTGGCTTCATTTTGAACCTGAAAATTAGAATTTAGCGATATTTAGGGAGACCAGCAATATTTCAATAGAAAAAATATTTTAAAATAAATTTAAAACACCTTAAAATGAAAATAAATAAAAACGGCTACGTTAAAAAGCGCATTTTCACGGAATTAGGGGCGTGGTTTTTAGATCGTTGCGGGACCATACTTATCTTATCCGCATGGAAATAAGTCAACATGATGTTTGTTTATTTGTTTTGTGTTGCTTAAAATTTAATTTTCAGTCTACTTTCGCTTTTATTTTAAATTTACACTAAAATATAAACATTTCAGATGACAACCCTGCAAAATGTACGAAAACTGCTCCCGAAACTGGACTATTTCATGAGAAAAGTGGGTTTCTCTTATTTTTTTGACGCTGTATTCAAATATTTTTGGTTTAGGGAGCCTGTGGACGGATTGGAGTCATCGGCGGGTCTGTGGAGTACACGGGTGCTCCGTTTTTTGCCGCGATTTCGGCCCTGAAGCTGGTAAGTTTGGAATTTTTTTTAGATTCTCTTACTAATTTTAAATTTTTTTAAATCTTAAAACATTAACTTATTTGAAAAATCGAGATACCTGAGAAAAATAACTAAGAATACCGTAATTTCGCTTGAAAATTGGGTGACAGCAGCACAAATACGAATTTTCTCCAACGATGTGCTCCAAATTACGGGTCCCGTAGCGAAAATCGTCCGAATTGATCGATTTTTGGATCAAGTGGTGTTAACTATTGATTTTTCAGGGCGCCGACCTGGTCCACGTCTTCTGTCCCGTCGAGGCGGCTACCGTAATCAAGGGCTATTCCCCGGAGCTGATGGTCCATCCGGGATACGACGACCATGACGCCCTCATTTCGGTAAGTTTTGCCATTTGCCGCACAGTTTTCGGCTAATTGGCCGTTTGCCGCATTGTTGTCTGGTCAGACTGCCGTTTGCCGCACGGTTTTCTAACAGGCGTGTCGTTTGCCGCACGGATTTCTGTCAGGGCTGCCGTTTGCCGCATAGTTTTACGATCCGATTGCAGTTTTCCACACGATTTTAAGACCATGTTGCTGTTTGCCGCACGGTTTTACAAGGAAACTGCCATTTGTTGCACGGTTTTATGAGCAGCCTGCCGTTTGCCGCACGGTTTTACTACGATATCGTCGTTTACCGCACAGTTTTACGACCTGATGGCCGTTTGGCGCACGCTTTTCACCAAAACAGTCCTTTAAACCCCCATTTTCAGGCCCTTGAACGTCTGGATGCCCTTGTCCTAGGCCCCGGTCTAGGTCGTGACCCTCGTCGTCTCTCCCTCGTCCAAAGGGTCCTTTCCTTCGCCCAAAAGCACCGCCTCCCCACCGTAATCGACGCCGTATGCTAATTTTTCCCGTCGGGACCAAAATCTCTTTTCAGGACGGCCTCTGGTTCTTAAAGGACTGTCTGGATCAGTTCCGCGGGGCGGATTCCTTCTTCCTGACGCCGAATATCATCGAATTCCATCGATTGGTAGACAAAGCCACGGGGAGCAGTGACCTCGATCGATATCAAGTAGGGTCCCGAAGCGAAAATTGATAATTTTCGTTGCAGGACCCAGATTATATCGAAGAGAAGGCTTTGGTTCTATCCCAGGCATCTGGGATGGGCCTCTATATCAAAAATCGAGATGACGTCATCCTGCCAGCCGGTAGCAGCCAGCCGACCCTTGGCTGTCAGGAAGGAATGCCCCGTCGATGTGGAGGGCAGGGCGACCTCACCGCCGGAACCCTCGCCGTATTCTACCTTTGGGCTAATAGGTAAGGAATATGGGATTACTGTGGGTCAAAACAATCGTTTCAGGACCATCAAGGACCCCAAGGAGGCGCAGTTAACAGCCGGCCGGGCCAGCCACGAATTGGTGCGCGAATTGGCCCGCAGGGCGTTTGAGAAGAGCGGACGATCGACGACCGCTTCGGATATGATCGACCAGATTGGAGTGGTGCTGAAGGAGATTGACGCAGAAGAAGAGCAACTGAAGAGACCGAGAATGTGATATGAAACGGGAATTTATAAATATGTGTATTTTTTATTTTCCCTTTATTATTTTCAAACCGGTAATTCTGAACAATCATGATTTCAAACTACAAAACTTACCGTTTTTGGCAACAAAAAAGGGGAAAAAGCGGCCTCCAAAAAGCAAAAAAAGCGGCCTCAGCTTGCCAAAAGAGATACCTAATTAGGATTCTGCGCGCATCTGCTTGACCTAGTTAGGAGCAAAAAAAGCGGAAAAATACTTTTTTTAGTTTGAAATCTTGATGTGTCAGGATTGTAGTTTGAAATCCTGACATATCAGGATTTCAAAATAAAAAATATTTTTATTAAAATCCTAATATATCAGGATTTCAAATAATAAAAATATGTTTATTAAGATCTTTATATATCAGGATTTCAAAATATAAAAAAATATTTTACTTGAAATCCTGATATATCAGGATTTAAAAATAGAAAAGTATTTTTTATTAAAATTCTTATATATCAGGATTTCAAACTACAAAAATATTTTTATTAAAATCCTTATATATCAGGATTTCAAAATATAAAAAATATTTTAATTGAAATCATTATATATCAGGATTTCAAAATAGAAAAATATTCTGTTTTGAAATCCTGACATATAAGGATTTAGAAAAAGTATTTTTTTTCTGAAAATAGAAATTCTGAAATTTGAATTTCAAACTTCAATACAATTTTTTTTGAACATTTAGAGTGCGAAAAAAATCGAAGATTAAAAAAAATTTGTTCTAACTATATTCGAGTTTTAATAATACGAAAAAGTCTTTTAAAAAAAAATGGAATGGGTAGCCTGCGTGTCTAAAATATTCGCTCATTCATATGATCTTATTAAAAACAACTGGTTTTTTTCATGTGCATTTATACATGAAAAAGAAAAAAACAAATATACTTATGCAACGGCAAACATGAGCAGAAATTTTTATATTTCTAATGGAACCGGTGGTTCTAATCCGTAAATAAGATAGTCGTGGTGGTAAATTTTCGTCAGGATCCTCAAATGTTTTTCACTTGACATTAGAGTCTTCTCGATTTCTGATCTACCCGACTTATTTTTTGTGGAGTGACTAGTTCTTTCTGAAAAAATGATTTTTTAATCAAAATAAAAAAATGTAACTAACGATTGGTTAGCCCATCATGGATATAGTCAATTTTTTCTTGTTCTACGCCCATTTCTTGGAAAAATCGATAAAGTTCCCGGTTCATTTCAGCAGAAGCGCGGCCTCCTTCGCCATATTTTAGGAAGAAAAAAGAGTGGCCTTCGTCTAATACGTCACAGTACCTAAAAGAGAAAAAGCTTTTTTGAAACTATATAAAAAAGGAATTTTTGTAAGTATCGACCGGCTTGATACCCCGCGTCACAAGAAAATGATTTTTTTTTACAATTCTGGAATGATATAAAACAGTTTAAAAAAAATTAAAATCGTCCCTAAAAATGGGTATTTTACTGTCCGTGTACGGGTGCGACATGCATTAAATTACGTAATTATATTTGTAATTGTAATAAAAATTTGAATTAATTGCACGAATTAGCATTTAAAATACGCAATTTAATTGAACGACGGTGTAATTTTTTAAATTGCGTATTTGCAATTGTATTAGATATTTGAATTAATTGCACCAATTAAATAAAATACGCAATTTAATTAACAACGGTGTGATTTATTAATATGCGTATTTGCAATTGTATTTATAATTTTAATTTTTGACACGAATATACTGAAAAACGCAATTTATTTTAACGACGGTTTGATTTATTAAATTGTGTAAATTTTGATTTTGTTCGATACTCCGGGCATGGGCAGCTGGGAGATAGGCTGCGCGTGGCTACTTCGTGCGTTTTCATTAACCGCTGAACATACGCAATATCCAGGGAATCCATGGAGAAATTCCGGGTTTTGTGAAGACACTGTTTAAATGTTGGAAAATCTTGTTGGAAATTACGTATTGTAGTCAACCTGTGTCAAAAAATTAAAATTATAAAGACAATTGCAAATACGCAGTTTAATAAATCACACCGTCGTTAATTAAATTGCGTATTTTATTTAATTGGTGCAATTAATTCAAATATCTAATACAATTGCAAATACGCAATTTAATAAATTACACCGTCGTTCAATTAAATTGCGTATTTTAAATACTAATTCGTGCAATTAATTCAAATTTTTATTACAATTACAAATATAATTACGTAATTTAATGCATGTCGCACCCGTACACGGACAGTCCTTAAATTATAGAAAATAAAAAACCGTTTTATTTGTTTTTATAATCTTCCCTAAATTAGAGATTATTTGAAAAACAGTTTTTCACTGTTTATAAAAATCAGATCTAATTTAAGGATGATACAAAAAGCTGTTGTATTTGTTTTTAAAACCATTCCTAAATTAGGGATGATATAAAAACGCTCTTTTGTTTGTTTGTTTTTTAATTCGTTGCTAAATTAGGGATGATTGATAAAAGCAGTTTTTATTATATTTTTTGTTAAAAAAACATCCCTGATTTAAGGATGATGTTAAAAAAGTTTTGTTTTTAAAATCATCGCAAGTTTAGGGATGAGTTTTTCAAAAAAAAAAAAAAAAGTTTTTCTTCTTGTCTTTCTTACCATGTCTGTGGTGCCATGTGCTTAGTCTCAATTGAAACAGGCAGTGGTCCTTCGGCCATTTTTCGATTGTCTTGTTCCCTAGAAATCCTCATGATATCTTCGTAGAGCTTCTCCACCGTGCATAAAACATCTTTTTTGCAGCCAAAACATTCAAAAGTTCCACTATTATGTGAAAAATTAGGTAATATGGGACACTTACATCACGCATTTTTCAACATAAGCGCTGAGAAAACGCTGGATTGGGTCGCGGACCAAGAAGATAGTCTTGTGTTTATAGGGCATTGTGAAGTGCATTCGGGGCGAACTGTTTTCTTCATTTCGGTAGGCACAGTAACTGAAAAAAATGCATTAAAAATTTTTAGAAAAGGGCTTTTCGGTGATTTGTTTTTGCCTGTGCCGGTTTACCAATTGCGGCTTTTGTGCCCGTCTGTCCCTTTAAAGGAAGGACTTCTTAAAATGATTTTTAAAAAATCTAATTTGTTTAAACCCCTTTATAGTTTTATTGAAAATATATTGTTTCAACGTCTTCAAAATTGACGTAAAATGACCAGAAAGCAAATTAAGTGTTTTTTTTGCCAATTACGTTTGTGAATGATAAAAAAGTAGGTTTACACACCTTACAAACTTTCTTATCACGACGAGACCTTTAGAAAAAATACCGTATCTTATGGATGATTTTTGACCAAGATGATCCGGGCGCGCGCGCAATAACCCGGGACCAAAATCGATTTTGACCAAAAATCTTTAGAAATGTAATCTGGGGTCAAATATAAAGTTTTAGGTTTTTGCCAAACTTTGTGCAAAACTCTTTTTTTCGTCGCGGGGTGCATTTGAAAGCTGCTGCTGGCAACCCAAGGCCGCTTGACCTTATTTTTTTAAAGCCTCTTTTTTCAACCAAATGTAACTTGACCTCCTAAAAAAATGCCGTTTTTTGGCAACAAAAGGCCGCTTGGCCTGCTTTTTGGTACCTGCTTGAGTTTTACTGAGACCGATTTTTAACACATTTTTATTTTAGACAACGAACGATGTGCTATTCCACGGCACAGTAGAAATAGTCAGATTGTGTTTCAAAAATCCATCTGTATCAAATAAATAGCACATCATTCCGAGCAACATTGTACACATATTCTTCTCCACAATGCAACTTGCCAGTCTGTAGTTGGGAGCAAACTGAAACAAAGATGTAAGGGGACCTTAGACAAAAATTTTAATGTGAGAACTCGGTCTCAAAGGGACCATCTGAGACCTTTTTAAATTTATATTATAATAAAGAGCTTGAAAAGTAGTTAAATAAGACATATAAAAGTTTGGGGTTTAAATGCGTTGTTTTGAAAAAAATCTGCATTTAAAATGCCGTTTTTGGTCATTCAAGGGGACTTTGATTTTTTGGTCGTTTTTCAAAATTAAAATTTTTTTTTTCTTTCAAAATTTTTCTTTTTTCTTTTTTTTCTTCTCAAAAATTTCAAAATTCTCGCCCGAAAAGACACAACATCTTATTGTCTGTTTAGCGTGTTTCACACCCATACAAGATCGGCGGCCGCGACAAGGATAATAAAATTGAAATTTAACTTTACCTTGTATTCTGCCTTCATTCGGACAAATGGCTTAGCGCTTCTATTTCGCATTAAACTAATATTAAAATCTGAAATTCAAGTAGAAAAAGCAAAAACAAAATGGTTTACCTTGCTTTTTCAAGTTTTCAATTCTAGTCCACACTTCATTTGAATAAGTAAAGGGAGTCGCTATCGATTGATTTAGCTAAACACAACATTTTGCAATTTTCCATGGATTATACCGTTTTCCGCTGAATATTATACCAATCGTAGGTAATTAGAGTTACTATTAAGATGAAAATACAAACTGAAAGATTAAGAAATTTTGGTTCTGCAGTCACTTGCATTTTTTTGGTGTGAAAAAAGATGTTGCAATTAATGTCATCTGAGAGTGGGCTAAAATAGACAAATAAAGCAGAGGAATGAGATGTTCAATTTGAAGTGTTTGTGGCGGAGAGAGAAAAAAAGAAGAAAGAGAGAGAGAGAGAGAGATACAAAGACAGATAACAACATTATAATTGCGGGACATCCGAAAAGGGTCAGATAGCGGATGAGATTACAAGAGATGGAACTAAAGATGTGGATTTTTCACCGCTTGACCTGGTTGAAACACAAAAACAGTTTATGAAGTCTCGCTATAGCCACATTTCAAAATAAATATGTTTTTTTAACTAAAAAAAACTGAAGTCTCGCTATAGCCACATTTCAAAATAAATATGTTTTTGTTTTGCTAGAGAATGAAATCTCGCTATAGCCACATTTCAAAACAAATATATTTTTTGCTAAAAAAAAATATGAAATTTCGCTACAGCCACATTTCAAAATAAATATGTGTTTTTGCTAAAAAAAAATGGTTTTTAGTCTTTTTGACTAACATAAATTTTATTTTTGAATTAATTTAATTTTTAGTCTTTTTGACTAATATAAATTTTATTTTTGAATGGATTTTATTTTTAGTCTTTTTGACTAAAATACAATTTCATTTTAAAAGAAATTTAATTTTTAGTATTTTTGACTAAAATAAACTTTATTTTTGAACGGATTTTATTTGTAGTCTTTTTGACTAAAATACAATTTCATTTTAAAAGAAATTTAATTTTTAGTATTTTTGACTAAAATAAACTTTATTTTTGAACGGATTTTATTTGTAGTCTTTTTGACTAAAATACAATTTCATTTTAAAAGAAATTTAATTTTTAGTCTTTTTGAATAAAAAAACATTTTATTTTTGAATTAATTTTATTTTTAGTCTTTTTGACTAAAAAAACATTTTATTTTTGAATTAATTTTATTTTTAGTCTTTTTGACTAAAAATTTTTTTTTGTGAATGGATTATATTTTTAGTCTTTTTGACTAAAATAAATTTTATTTTTGAATGGATTTTAGTTTTTAGTCTTTTTGACTAAAAAAACATTTTATTTTTGAATTAATTTTATTTTTAGTCTTTTTGACTAAAAAAACATTTTATTTTTGAATTAATTTTATTTTTAGTCTTTTTGACTAAAAAAACATTTTATTTTTGAATTAATTTTATTTTTAGTCTTTTTGACTAAAAATTTTTTTCTTGTGAATGGATTTTAGTTTTAGTCTTTTTGACTAAAAAAACATTTTATTTTTGAATTAATTTTATTTTTAGTCTTTTTGACTCAAAATTTTTTTCTTGTGAATGGATTTTATTTTTAGTCTTTTTGACTAAAAAGTTTTTTCTTGTGAATGGATTTTATTTTTAGTCTTTTTGACTAAAAATTTTTTTTTTGTGAATGGATTATATTTTTAGTCTTTTTGACTGAAATACAATTTCATTTTAAAAGAAATTTTATTTTTAGTCTTTTTGACTAAAAATTTTTTTCTTGTGAATGGATTTTAGTTTTAGTCTTTTTGACTAAAAAAACATTTTATTTTTGAATTAATTTTATTTTTAGTCTTTTTGACTAAAAAGTTTTTTCTTGTGAATGGATTTTATTTTTAGTCTTTTTGACTAAAAAGTTTTTTTTGTGAATGGATTATATTTTTAGTCTTTTTGACTAAAATACAATTTCATTTTAAAATTTGACTAAAACAAAATTTTAGTCTTTTTGACTAATATAAATTTTATTTTTGAATGGATTTTATTTTTAATCTTTTTGACTAAAATTTTTTTTCTTGTGAATGGATTATATTTTTAGTCTTTTTGACTAAAAATCATTTTATTTTTGAATGGATTTTATTTTTAATCTTTTTGACTAAAAAAACATTTTATTTTTGAATGGATTTTATTTTTAGTCTTTGACTAAAAAAACATTTTATTTTTGAATTAATTTTATTTTTAGTCTTTTTGACTAAAAAGTTTTTTTCTTGTGAATGGATTTTATTTTTAGTCTTTTTGACTAAAATAAATTTTATTTTTGAATGGATTTTTTTTAGTCTTTTTGACTAAAAAAACATTTTATTTTTGAATTAATTTTATTTTTAGTCTTTTTGACTAAAAAAACATTTTATTTTTGAATTAATTATATTTTTAGTCTTTTTGACTAAAAATTTTTTTTTTGTGAATGGATTATATTCTTAGTCTTTTCGACTTAAACAAATTTTATTGTTGAATGGATTTTATTTTTAGTCTTTTTGACTAAAATAACTTTTTAAAATAAATTTTATTTTTAGTCTTTTTGACTAAAATACAATTTCATTTTAAAAGAAATTTTATTTTTAGTCTTTTTGACTAAAATATTTTTTTTAATGATTATTAGTTTTAGTCTTTTTGACTAAAATAATTTTTTAAATGATTTTTATTTTTAGTCTTTTTGACTAAAATAAATTTTATTTTTGAATGGATTTTATTTTTAGTTTTTTTGACTAAAAATTTTTTTCTTGTGAATGGATTATATTTTTAGTCTTTTTGACTAAAAAACATTTTATTTTTGAATTAATTTTATTTTTAGTTTTTTTGACTAATATAAATTTTATTTTTGAATGGATTTTATTTTTTGTCTTTTTGACTAAAAATTTTTTTCTTGTGAATGGATTATATTTTTAGTCTTTTTGACTAAAAAACATTTTATTTTTGAATTAATTTTATTTTTAGTTTTTTTGACTAATATAAATTTTATTTTTGAATGGATTTTATTTTTAATCTTTTTGACTAAAAAAACATTTTATTTTTGAATGGATTTTATTTTTAGTCTTTTTGACTAAAATACAATTTCATTTTAAAAGAAATTTAATTTTTAGTATTTTTGACTAAAATAAACTTTATTTTTGAACGGATTTTATTTGTAGTCTTTTTGACTAAAATACAATTTCATTTTAAAAGAAATTTAATTTTTAGTATTTTTGACTAAAATAAACTTTATTTTTGAACGGATTTTATTTGTAGTCTTTTTGACTAAAATACAATTTCATTTTAAAAGAAATTTAATTTTTAGTCTTTTTGAATAAAAAAACATTTTATTTTTGAATTAATTTTATTTTTAGTCTTTTTGACTAAAAAAACATTTTATTTTTGAATTAATTTTATTTTTAGTCTTTTTGACTAAAAATATTTTTCTTGTGAATGGATTTTAGTTTTAGTCTTTTTGACTAAAAAAACATTTTATTTTTAAATTAATTTTATTTTTAGTCTTTTTGACTAAAAAAACATTTTATTTTTGAATTAATTTTATTTTTAGTCTTTTTGACTAAAAAAACATTTTATTTTTGAATTAATTTTATTTTTAGTCTTTTTGACTAAAAAAACATTTTATTTTTGAATTAATTTTATTTTTAGTCTTTTTGACTAAAAATTTTTTTTCTTGTGAATGGATTTTATTTTTAGTCTTTTTGACTAAAATAAATTTTATTTTTGAATGGATTATGTTTTTAGTCTTTTTGACTAAAATAAATTTTATTTTTGAATTAATTTTATTTTTAGTCTTTTTGACTAAAAAGTTTTTTCTTGTGAATGGATTTTATTTTTAGTCTTTTTGACTAAAAATTTTTTTTTTGTGAATGGATTATATTTTTAGTCTTTTTGACTAAAATACAATTTCATTTTAAAAGAAATTTTATTTTTAGTCTTTTTGACTAAAATATTTTTTTCTTGTGAATGGATTTTAGTTTTAGTCTTTTTGACTAAAAAAACATTTTATTTTTGAATTAATTTTATTTTTAGTCTTTTTGACTAAAAAGTTTTTTCTTGTGAATGGATTTTATTTTTAGTCTTTTTGACTAAAAAGTTTTTTTTGTGAATGGATTATATTTTTAGTCTTTTTGACTAAAATACAATTTCATTTTAAAATTTGACTAAAACAAAATTTTAGTCTTTTTGACTAATATAAATTTTATTTTTGAATTAATTTAATTTTTAGTCTTTTTGACTAAAATTTTTTTTCTTGTGAATGGATTATATTTTTAGTCTTTTTGACTAAAAATCATTTTATTTTTGAATGGATTTTATTTTTAATCTTTTTGACTAAAAAAACATTTTATTTTTGAATGGATTTTATTTTTAGTCTTTGACTAAAAATTTTTTTCTTGTGAATGGATTATATTTTTAGTCTTTTTGACTAAAAAAATTTTAATTTTGAATGGATTATGTTTTTAATCTTTTTGACTAAAAAAACATTTTATTTTTGAATAAATTTTATTTTTAGTCTTTTTGACTAAAAATAGTTTTTTTAAATAAATTTTATTTTTAGTCTTTTTGACTTAAATAATTTTCTTAATGAATGTTATTTTTAGTCTTTATGACTAAAATGAATTTTATTGTTGAATGGATTTTATTTTTAGTCTTTTTGACTAAAAAAACATTTTATTTTTGAATTAATTTTATTTTTAGTCTTTTTGACTGAAATACAATTTCATTTTAAAAGAAATTTTATTTTTAGTCTTTTTGACTAAAAATTTTTTTCTTGTGAATGGATTTTAGTTTTAGTCTTTTTGACTAAAATAAATTTTATTTTTGAATTAATTTAATTTTTAGTCTTTTTGACTAAAATAAATTTTATTTTTGAATGGATTTTATTTTTAATCTTTTTGACTAAAAAATCATTTTATTTTTTGAATGGATTTTATTTTTTAGTCTTTGACTAAAAATTTTTTTCTTGTGAATGGATTATATTTTTAGTCTTTTTGACTAAAAAAATTTTAATTTTGAATGGATTATGTTTTTAATCTTTTTGACTAAAAAAACATTTTATTTTTGAATAAATTTTATTTTTAGTCTTTTTGACTAAAAAAACATTTTATTTTTGAATTAATTTTATTTTTAGTCTTTTTGACTAAAAATTTTTTTTTTGTGAATGGATTTTATTTTTAGTCTTTTTGACTAAAATAAATTTTATTTTTGAATGGATTTTATTTTTAGTCTTTTTGACTAAAAAAACATTTTATTTTTGAATTAATTTTATTTTTAGTCTTTTTGACTGAAATACAATTTCATTTTAAAAGAAATTTTATTTTTAGTCTTTTTGACTAAAAATTTTTTTCTTGTGAATGGATTTTAGTTTTAGTCTTTTTGACTAAAATAAATTTTATTTTTGAATTAATTTAATTTTTAGTCTTTTTGACTAAAATAAATTTTATTTTTGAATGGATTTTATTTTTAATCTTTTTGACTAAAAAAACATTTTATTTTTGAATGGATTTTTTTTTAGTCTTTTTGACTAAAAATTTTTTTCTTGTGAATGGATTATATTTTTAGTCTTTTTGACTAAAAAAACATTTTATTTTTGAATTAATTTTATTTTTAGTTTTTTTGACTAATATAAATTTTATTTTTGAATGGATTTTATTTTTAATCTTTTTGACTAAAAAAACATTTTATTTTTGAATGGATTTTATTTTTAGTCTTTTTGACTAAAAATTTTTTTCTTGTGAATGGATTATATTTTTAGTCTTTTTGACTAAAAAAACATTTTATTTTTGAATTAATTTTATTTTTAGTCTTTTTGACTAAAATACAATTTCATTTTAAAATTTGACTAAAAAATTTTATTCTTTTTGACTAAAATAAATTTTATTTTTGAATGGATTTTATTTTTAGTCTTTTTGACTAAAATAACATTTTATTTTTGAATTAATTTTATTTTTAGTCTTTTTGACTAAAATAAATTTTATTTTTGAATGGATTATGTTTTTATTCTTTTTGACTAAAATGAATTTTATTGTTGAATGGATTTTATTTTTAGTCTTTTTGACTAAAATAAAGTTCATTTTTAAATAAATTGTATTTTTAGTCTTTTTGACTAAAAATAAATTATATTTTCATACGGATTTTATTTTTAGTCTTTTTGACTAAAATAAATTTTATTTTTAATTGGATTATGTTTTTTATTTTTTTATTTTATTTTTAGTCTTTTTGACTAAAAAGTTTTTTTCTTGTGAATGGATTATATTTTTAGTCCTTTTGACTAAAATACAATTTCATTTTTAAATTTGACTAAAATCAATTTTATTTTTAAATGGATTATATTTTTAGTCTTTTTGACTAAAAATTTTTTTTCTTGTGAATGGATTATGTTTTTAGTCTTTTTGACTAAAATAAATTTTATTTTTGAATGGATTTTATTTTTAGTCTTTTTGACTAAAAAACAATTATAATTTTGAATGGATTATGTTTTTAGTCTTTTTGACTAAAATACAATTTCATTTTAAAATTTGACTAAAATAAATTTTATTTTTGAATGGATTATGTTTTTAGTCTTTTTGACTAAAAAAACATTTTATTTTTGAATTAATTTTATTTTTAATCTTTTTGACTAAAATACAATTTCATTTTGAAATTTGACTAAAATAAATTTTATTCTTTCTGACTAAAATAAATTTTTATATAGACACATTTCTATATAGACACATTTCAAATTAAATATGTTTTTTTGCTTTAAAAAAATGAAATTGCGCTATAGCCACATTTCAAAATAAATATGTTTTTTGCTAAAAAAAAAAATGAAATCTCGCTATAGCGACATTTCAAAATAAATATGTTTTTTTTTGCTAAAAAAATGAAATCTCGCTATAGCGACATTTCAAAATAAATATGATTTTTTTGCTAACAAAATGAAATCTCGCTATAGCGACATTTTAAAATAAATATGTTTTTTTGCTAAAAAAAAAATGAAATCTCGCTATAGCGACATTTCAAAATAAATATGTTTTTTTTTGCTACAAAAAATGAAATTTCGCTATAGCCACATTTCAAAATATATATGTTATTTTTTTGCTAAAAAAATGAAATCTCGCTATAGCGACATTTCAAAATAAATATGTTTTTTTTTGCTAAAAAAATTAAATCTCGCTATAGCGACATTTCAAAATAAATATGTTTTTTTTGCTAAAAAAATGAAAACGCGCTATAGCGACATTTCAAAATAAATATGTTTTTTTTTGCTAAAAAAAATGAATTCTCGCTATAGCGACATTTCAAAATAAATATGTTTTTTTGCTTTAAAAAATGAAATCTCGCTATAGCGACATTTCAAAATAAATATGATTTTTTTGCTAACAAAATGAAATCTCGCTATAGCGACATTTCAAAATAAATATGTTTTTTTGCTAAAAAAAATGAAATCTCGCTATAGCGACATTTAAAAATAAATATGTTTTTTTTTGCTACAAAAAATGAAATTTCGCTATAGCCACATTTCAAAAAAAATATGTTTTTTTGCTAAAAAAAATGAAATCTCGCTATAGCCACATTTCAAAATATATATATTATTTTTTTGCTAAAAAAATGAAATCTCGCTATAGCGGCATTTCAAAATAAATATGTTTTTTTTTTTGCTAAAAAAAACTTAAATCTCGCTATAGCCACATTTCAAAATAAATATGTTTTTTTGCTAAAAAAAAATTGAAATCGCGCTATAGCCACATTTCAAATTAAATATGTTTTTTTTTGCTAAAAAAATGAAATCTCGCTATAGCGACATTTCAAAATAAATATGTTTTTTTTTGCTAAAAAATTGAAATCGCGCTATAGCCACATTTCAAATTAAATATGTTTTTTTTTTGCTAAAAAAATGAAATCTCGCTATAGCGACATTTCAAAATAAATATGTTTTTTTTTGCTAAAAAAATGAAATCTCGCTATAGCGACATTTCAAAATAAATATGTTTTTTTGGTTAAAAAAAACTGAAATCTCGCTATAGCGACATTTCAAAAAATATACGTTTTTTTTGCTAAAAAATTGAAATCTCGCTATAGCGAGCATTTCAAAAAAATAAATATGTTTTTTTTTTGCTAAAAAAATGAAATCGCGCTATAGCCACATTTCAAAATAAATATGTTTTTTTGCTAAAAAAAATGAAATCTCGCTATAGCGAGATTTCAAAATAAATATGTTTTTTTGCTTAAAAAAAATAAAATCTCGCTTTAGCCACATTTCAAAATAAATATGTTTTTTTTGCTAAAAAAAAATGAAATCTCGCTATAGCGACATTTCAAAATAAATATGTTTTTTTTGCAAAAAAAAAATGAAATCTCGCTATAGCCACTTTTCAAAATAAATATGTTTTTTTGCTAAAAAAAAATGTTTTTTTGCTAAAAAAAAATGAAAACGCGCTATAGCCACATTTCAAATTAAATATGTTTTTTTGCTAAAAAAAATGAAATCTCGCTATAGCGACATTTCAAAATAAATATGTTTTTTTGCTTAAAAAAAATAAAATCTCGCTTTAGCCACATTTAAAAATAAATATGTTTTTTTCGCAAAAAAAATGAAATCGCGCTATAGCCATATATTTCAAATTAAATATGTTTTTTTGCTAAAAAATGAAATCTCGCTATAGCGACATTTCAAAAAAATAAATATGTTTTTTTGCTTACAAAAATTGAAAAATCGCGCTATAGCCACATTTCAAATTAAATATGTTTTTTTTTTGCTAAAAAAATTATGAAACTCTCGCTATAGCGACATTTCAAAATAAATATGTTTTTTTTTGCTAAAAAAATGAAATCTCGCTATAGCGACATTTCAAAATAAATATGTTTTTTTTGCTAAAAAAATGAAATCTCGCTATAGCGACATTTCAAAATAAATATGTTTTTTTGCTAAAAAAAAATGAAATCTCGCTATAGCGACATTTCAAAATAAATATGTTTTTTTTTTGCTAAAAAAATGAAATCGCGCTATAGCCACATTTAAAATAAATATGTTTTTTTTTGCTAAAAAAAATGAAATCTCGCTATAGCGAGATTTCAAAATAAATATGTTTTTTTGCTTAAAAAAAATAAAATCTCGCTTTAGCCACATTTCAAAATAAATATGTTTTTTTTGCTAAAAAAAAATGAAATCTCGCTATAGCGACATTTCAAAATAAATATGTTTTTTTTGCAAAAAAAAAATGAAATCTCGCTATAGCGACATTTCAAAATAAATGTGTTTTTTTTGGTTAAAAAAAAATGTTTTTTTACAGTTAAAAAAATTAAAACGCGCTATAGCGACATTTCAAAATAAATATGTTTTTTTTTGCTAAAAAAAATGAATTCTCGCTATAGCGACATTTTAAAATAAATATGTTTTTTTGCTTTAAAAAATGAAATCTCGCTATAGCGACATTTCAAAATAAATATGATTTTTTTGCTAACAAAATGAAATCTCGCTTTAGCGACATTTCAAAATAAATATGTTTTTTTTTGCTAAAAAAAAAATGAAATCTCGCTATAGCGACATTTCAAAATAAATATGTTTTTTTGGTTAAAAAAAACTGAAATCTCGCTATAGCGACATTTCAAAAAATATTTTTTTGTTTTGCTAAAAAATATAAAACTGTCGCTATAGCGATATTTCAAAAAATAAATATGTTTTTTTGCTAAAAAAATTGAAATCGCGCTATAGCCATACATTTCAAATTAAAATATGTTTTTTTTGCTAAAAAAATGAAATCTCGCTATAGCGAATATTTCAAAATAAATATGTTTTTTTTGCTAAAAAAATGAAATCTCGCTATAGCGATATTTCAAAAAATAAATATGTTTTTTTTGTTGTAAAAAATGTGAAATCTCGCTATAGCGACATTTCAAAAAATAAATATGTTTTTTTTTGCTAAAAAAATGGAAATCTTCGCTATAGCGACATTTCAAAAATAAATATGTTTTTTTGCTAAAAAAAATTGAAATCGCGCTATAGCCATATTTCAAATTAGCCATGTTTTTTTGTTTTGCTAAAAAATGAAATCTCGCTATAGCGACATTTCAAAATAAATATGTTTTTTTTTGCTAAAAAAAACTTGAAATCTCGCTATAGCGACATTTCAAAATAAATATGTTTTTTTTTGCTAAAAAAATGAAATCTCGCTATAGCGACATTTCAAAAATTATACGTTTTTGTTTTGCTAAAAAATGAAATCTCGCTATAGCCACATTTCAAAACAAATATGTATTTTTGCTAAAAGAATGAAATCTCGCTATAGCGAGATTTCAAAATAAATATGTTTTTTTGGTTAAAAAATAAAATCTACGAAATAGCCCCATTTCAAAATAAATATGTTTTTTTTTGCTAAAAAAATGAAATCTCGCTATAGCCACATTTCAAAATAAATATGTTTTTTTTGCAAAAAAAAATCGAAATCTCGCTATATAGCCACTTTTCAAAATAAATATGTTTTTTTTTGCTAAAAAAAAATGTTTTTTTGCTAAAAAAATGAAAACGCGCTATATGACATTTCAAAATAAATATGTTTTTTTTTTGCTAAAAAAATGAATTCTCGCTATAAAGCGACATTTTAAAATAAATAATATGTTTTTTTGCTTTAAAAATGAAATCTCGCTATAGCGACATTTCAAAAATAAATATGATTTTTTTGTTAACAAATGGAAATCTCGCCATAGCGACATTTCAAAAATAAATATGTTTTTTTGCTAAAAAAATGAAATCTCACTATAGCGACATTTCAAAATAAATATGTTTTTTTTTGCTAAAAAAATGAAATCTCGCTATAGCGACATTTCAAAATAAATATGTTTTTTTGCTAAAAAAAAATTGAAATCGCGCTATAGCCACATTTCAAATTAAATATGTTTTTTTTTTGCTAAAAAAATGAAATCTCGCTATAGCGACATTTCAAAATAAATATGTTTTTTTTGCTAAAAAAAATGAAATCTCGCTATAGCGACATTTCAAAATAAATATGTTTTTTTGCTAAAAAAAAATGAAATCTCGCTATAGCGACATTTCAAAATAAATATGTTTTTTTTTGCTAAAAAAATGAAATCGCGCTATAGCCACATTTCAAAAATAACATACCCTTGTTTGCTAAAAAAAATGAAATCTCGCTATAGCGACATTTCAAAATAAATATGTTTTTTTGCTAAAAAAAAAAATAAAAATCTCATTTCAGCCACATTTCAAAAATAAATATGTTTTTTTTTTGCTAAAAAAATGAAATCTTCGCTATAGCGACATTTCAAAATAAATATGTTTTTTTTGCAAAAAAAAAAATGAAATCTCGCTATAGCCACTTTTCAAAATAAATATGTTTTTTTGCTAAAAAATATGTTTTTTTGCTAAAAAATGTGAAAACGCGCTATAGCGACATTTCAAAATAAATATGTTTTTTTTTGCTAAAAAAAATGAATTTTCGCTATAGCGACATTTCAAAATAAATATGTTTTTTTGTTGCTAAAAAAAATGAAATCTCGCTATAGCGATACTTCAAAATAAATATGTTTTTTTTTGCTACAAAAAATGAAATTTCGCTATAGCCACACATTTCAAAAAAAATATGTTTTTTTGCTAAAAAAATGAAATCTCGCTATAGTTGACATTTCAAAATAAATATGTTTTTTTTTGCTAAAAAAATTAAATCTCGCTATAGCCACATTTCAAATTAAATATGTTTTTTTTTGCTAAAAAAATGAAATCTCGCTATAGCGACATTTCAAAATAAATATGTTTTTTTGCTAAAAAAAAATGAAATCTCGCTATAGCGACATTTCAAAATAAATATGTTTTTTTACAAAAAAATGAAAATCTCGCCATAGCGACATTTCAAAATAAATATGTTTTTTTTTGCTAAAAAATGAAATCTCGCTATAGCGACATTTCAAAAATAAATATGTTTTTTTGCTAAAAAAAATTGAAATCGCGCTATAGCGACACATTTCAAATTAAATATGTTTTTTTGCTAAAAAAATGAAACTTCGCCATAGCGACATTTCAAAATAAATATGTTTTTTTCCTTAAAAAAAATAAAAAATCTCGCTTTTAGCCACTTTTCAAAATTAATATGTTTTTTTTTTGCTAAAAAAAAATGAAATCTCGCTATAGCGACATTTCAAAATAAATATGTTTTTTTTGCAAAAAAAAATGAAATCGCGCTATAGCCACATTTCAAATTAAATATGTTTTTTTTGCTAAAAAAATGAAATCTCGCTATAGCGACATTTCAAAATAAATATGTTTTTTTTTTGCTAAAAAAATGAAATCGCGCTATAGCCACATTTCAAAATAAATATGTTTTTTTGCTAAAAAAATGAAATCTCGCTATAGCGAGATTTCAAAAACAAATATATTTTTTTGCTTAAAAAAAATAAAATCTCGCTTTAGCCACATTTCAAAAATAAATATGTTTTTTTTTACTAAAAAAAGAGAAAATCTCGCCATATGACATTTCAAAATAAATGTGTTTTTTTTTTGCAAAAAAAAAAATGAAATCTCGCTATAGCCACTTTTCAAAATAAACATGTTTTTTTGCTAAAAAAATATGTTTTTTTGCTAAAAAAATGAAAACGCGCTATAAAGCGACATTTCAAAATAAATATGTTTTTTTTTTTGCTAAAAAATGAATTCTCGCTATAGCGACATTTTAAAAATAAATATGTTTTTTTGCTAAAAAAAAAAAATGAAATCTCGCTATAGCGACATTTCAAAATAAATATGTTTTTTTTCTAAAAAAATGAAATCTCGCTATAGCCACATTTCAAATTAAATATGTTTTTTTTTGCTAAAAAAAATGAAATCTCGCTATAGCGACATTTCAAAATAAAAATGTTTTTTTTGCTAAAAAAAATGAAATCTCGCTATAGCGACATTTTCAAAATAAAAATGTTTTTTTTGCTAAAAAAAATGAAATCTCGCTATAGCGACATTTCAAAATAAATATGTTTTTTTTGCAAAAAAAAAATGAAATCTCGCTATAGCCACTTTTCAAAATAAATATGTTTTTTTGCTAAAAAAATATGTTTTTTTGCTAAAAAAATGAAATCTCGCTATAGCGACATTTCAAAATAAATATGTTTTTTTGCTAAAAAAAAAATTGAAATCGCGCTATAGCCACATTTCAAATTAAATATGTTTTTTTTTGCTAAAAAAATGAAATCTCGCTATAGCGACATTTCAAAATAAATATGTTTTTTTTTGCTAAAAAAATGAAATCTCGCTATAGCGACATTTCAAAATAAATATGTTTTTATTCTAAAAAAAATGAAATCTCGCTATAGCGACATTTCAAAATAAATATGTTTTTTTTTGCTAAAAAAATGAAATCTCGCTATAGCGACATTTCCAAATTAAATATGTTTTTTTTTGCTTAAAAATGAAATCTCGCTATAGCGACATATTTCAAAATAAATATGTTTTTTTGCTAAAAAAATTGAAAATCTCGCTATAGCGACATTTCAAAATAAATATGTTTTTTTGCTAAAAAAAATTGGAAATCGCGCCATAGCCACATTTCAAATTAAATATGTTTTTTTGTTGTACAAAAAATGAAACCCCGCCATAGCGACATTTCAAAATAAATATGTTTTTTTGCTTAAAAAAAATAAATCTCGCTTTAGCCACATTTCAAAATAAATATGTTTTTTTTGTAAAAAAAATGAAATCGCGCTACAGCCACATTTCAAATTAAATATGTTTTTTTTTGCTAAAAAAATGAAATCTCGCCGCAGCGACATTTCAAAATAAATATGTTTTTTTTTTGCTAAAAAAATTGAAATCAAAAGCTATAGCCTCACATTTCAACATTAAATATGTTTTTTTGCTAAAAAAATGAAATCTCGTCAAAGGTAAAATAGCGACATTTCAAAATAAATGCGCGTTTTTTTGCTAAAAAAATGAAATCTCGCATATAGCGACATTTCAAAAATAAATATGTTTTTTTTTTTTGTTAAAAAAATGAAATCTCGCCATATAGCGACATTTCAAAATAAATATGTTTTTTTTTTGTTAAAAAAATTCGAAATCTCGCTATAGCGACATTTCAAAAAATAAATATGTTTTTTTTGCAAAAAAATGTGAAATCGCGCTATAGCCACATTTCAAATTAAATATGTTTTTTTTTACAAAAAAATGAAATCTCGCTATACGCGACATTTCAAAATAAATATTTTTTTTGCTAAAAAATGAAATCTCGCTATAGCGACATTTCAAAATAAATATGTTTTTTTGGTTAAAAAAAACTGAAATCTCGCTATAGCGACATTTCAAAAAATATACGTTTTTTTTGCTAAAAAATTGAAATCTCGCTATAGCGACATTTCAAAATCAAATATGTTTTTTTTTTTGTTAAAAAATGAAATCTCAAGCTATAGCGACATTTCAAAAATAAATATGTTTTTTTGCTAACAAAAAATGAAATCTCGCTATATGACATTTCAAAATAAATAAATATGTTTTTTTTTTATAAAAAAAAAAAAAAAAAAAAAAAAAAAAAAAAAAAAAAAAAAAAAAAAAAAAAAAAAAAAAAAAAAAAAATTGGAAATCTGCGCTTATAGCCACATTTCAAATTAAATATGTTTTTTTTTGCTAAAAAATGGAAATCTCGCTATAGCGACATTTTTCAAAATAAATATGTTTTGTTACAAAAAAAATTGAAATCGCGCTATAGCCACATTTCAAATTAAATATGTTTTTTTGAGCTAAAAAATGAAATCTCGCTATAGCGACATTTCAAAATAAATATGCTTTTTTTTGCTAAAAAAATGAAATCTCGCCATAGCGACATTTCAAAATAAATATGTTTTTTTGCTAAAAAAATGAAATCTCGCCATAGCGATATTTCTTAAAATAAATATGTTTTTTTTTGCTAAAAAATGAAATCGCGCATATAGCCACATTTCAAAACAAATATGTATTTTTGCTAAAAGAATGAAATCTCGCTATAGCGACATTTCAAAATAAATATGTTTTTTTGCTTAAAAAAAATAAAATCTCGCTTTAGCCACATTTCAAAATAAATATGTTTTTTTTTACAAAAAATGAAATCTCGCTATAGCGACATTTCAAAATAAATATGTTTTTTTTGCAAAAAAAATGAAATCTCGCTATAGCGACTTTTAAAAATATATACGTTTTTTTTGCAAAAAAATGAAATCTCGCTATGGCCACTTTTCAAAATAAATATGTTTTTTTGCTAAAAAAATATGTATAAGCTGCTTAAAAAAATGAAATTCCGCTTTAGCCACATTTCAAAAATAACATGTTTTTTTTGCTAAAAAAAAATGAAATTTCGCCATAGCGATACTAAAAATAAACATGTTTTTTTTGCTAAAAAAATGAAATCTCGCTATAGCTCTCGATAAATCTCCCTTAGCGCAAAACATATTTATTTTGAAATGTCGCTATAGCGAGATTTCTTTTTTAGCAAAAAAACATATTTATTTTGAAATGTCGCTATAGCGAGATTTCATTTTTTAGCAAAAAAAAAACATATTTATTTTTTGAAATGTATTAAAGCGAGATTTCATTTTTTTGCAAAAAAAATGAAATCTCGCTATAGCCACATTTCAAAATAAATATGTTTTTTTGCTAAAAAAAAAATAAAATCGTGCCATAGCGACATTTCAAAGTAAATATGTTTTTTTGCTACAAAAAATGAAAAATAAATCATTTATTTTGTTTGAAAATGAAATTGCTATTGAAATTGCTAACTCGCTATTGCGACATTATTATCATAAGAATTTTCTCCTTTACTTTCATTAGAGTTAACATACACAATCACAACGTGTCGCAATTAATTATAACAGTTCGAGATTTTCTGTCTATATCCCCATTGTGAAGTTTCATCACAGAATCTCAGTTTTATATTCGTATTTTTTGGCAGCAGCTTTTAATGTTCCTCTCAAAGTAAATGTTGCAGTCATTGCTGCATTCAGCGACTTCGGCGCTCGTCGCAATTCCTAGAACAAATTGGACATTACAATTAACAAATTCGAAAATCATAAAGTGTTCGTTAAAGAAAACCCAACAATCAAGGCCACAAGAAGAAAAAGGCTAGAATAAGGAACTTTGCAGACATTTTGAAAACTGACTGGCGTGCTGCCAAAATGTGTTTA
>JAJQXH010000083.1:0-30000 GCA_022343465.1 Oscheius sp. G VE-2021
CCACATAAAACGGCCATTTGCCATCTGGAAAGTGATGATTTAAAGTGCGGATGAGCCATTAGAAAGGGCCTCTGTCATTAAGCTTGTTTTCATAGCCCCCGCAGCAACAACAAGCGAATGCCCCGGAAATACGAACACTCACCGCTGAGACACTCATATCCCGATTTTTTCCCACCAGCATACTCGCAAACAGACTAATCCCTCCTGCGACGGAAGGATCTCCGAAAGACTCTTTTTTGTTGTTTACCCCATCCGCTGAGAATAATTCAGCTTATTCTCAGAATAGCTTTGATTAAGAGGAAGAATTTGGCTCATTTTCAAGAATTTTGCTTATTTGTCGCAGGCGGTTTTTCAAGATAAGAAAGCTGGAGTTCTCTGTTAATTTGTGGTTTAGCAGGTGCTTTGATTTCTAGAACATTTTTAAACAAATCTTTTTTTAGTTTTTCCAATTTGTAGTATAAGTTTTACATTTCAATCTTTCTCTGATGTTTCGATTTGCCTATTGAGTTTTCTATTTTTCGAATCATCGCCTTGAAACCACCAGTAGTCGCTGTCAGAATAGTCACTATAAGTCAAAGTCAAGCAATTTTTGCGTTACTTTTTATGTTAACTCGTATCAGTTTTTAGTTTTATGTTGGTTTAAGAAAGAAATATGCCAGTGCCGATATGAGCGAGCAATATTTTCGTCTTTAGCCAATAAATCTATTTCTAGCAAAATCAAAGTTGTAAGATGAAAAAATAGAAAAACTTTTGGATAAAATGTAAAATCATTTATTTGTTTCATGCGTTTCTTATATCCATAACTTCTCATGTAACCATTTATAATGGTATTTCGAACTTCCTTTTTTCGTTAGATAAAACAATCTTGATTAAAAATTCGATTCGAAGCTTAAATCGTAACTTTATCGTGCATACGTTTAAATTAAAACATAAATGAAGCAACAATTTTAATTTTTGGTTGGAATCAAGAACAAAAACTTTCGACAGGTCCAAATAAGTAGGTTTTTAAAAATTGATTTTTTTTATTTCTTTATTATTTTAATGTAAGGATCTTTTGTTTCAATTACTGTTTGAATTTACTTCCCGTTAAATTGAAGCTTCATTTTAGCTCCAGACACAAATAAAATACTTTTACCGTCATTGTAATAGTCGTTATGTGTTTTTCCGACCAATAAAAATCCTCATTCAAGTGGCAGTTTGTTTTTGATAAACACACAACTTTAATCCGTTAATTCTGAAATTTTAAAATAATTTAATTTTTTATGGCTTTCATTGATACATTGTCATAACGACCATTTACTTAGATGCTGATACAAATGTGAAACAATGAAACATCACTATAATATTTCCATAATTACTGTAACCTAAAGGAGCGGTCATCATCGATTTTTCAAATGGGTGTAATTCATATTATGTGACTGAAACATGACAGAAACAACTTGCAATTTTCGTAATCTACCCCATCTGAATCAGTGAACATTAGAAATTTTCTTATTGTTTTAAAAAACAAGCAACACGCTTTCGAAAACTAAAAAAGATTTAAAAAAACAATTTAATGGTTTTAAACGAAAACGAAAAAATAAACGAATTGGTAAAGTTTGCATTGATCCAAATTTCCTTTAGCGACGAAACGTTGAAATTATTCATGAAATTGTTTTTTTTTTCTTTCTTCAGAAAATACCTGTCTGGGAATTCTCAACTCACGTACTAACCATGGTAACGTGTTTTTCCGTTGAATTGTTGACAATTCTTCAAACGAGATTCCAGTATTTGCCAACGTTCATTTTATTGAGCTCCGTTTTCTTATTTTATTATTAAATGGGCAAAGAAATAAAATATTAAGAGTGTTACAGTTCACTACTATATTATAATTAAAAACTTATTTAAAATGAAGAAAAAAAGTTTATAGATGAAAACAGAAAATTTCCAAATTGGCTGACAATGAGGTGTTTCAACAAAAGTGCTACAACAATATAATAATTGTTATTTTATATTTTTTTAAATGTTAACTAAAAACTGCTTTGGTGTTTTTTTAAGTTTAGGAAAAAGGAACAATAATGTAATAAAGTCTGCCCAACAGTTTACTCTAATATTCCAAATGGAACATATATATGATATTTTAAAAATATTTTCGAAAAAAAAAAACAACTGTATTGATCTGGGCGATTTGTTAGAATTTGCTTTCTGTCATTGGATCAGTTTCATTGTGGCAAATGCATTCATGCAGAATTTATATAATCCGAATCTTGAAACAATCCCAATTGTTCCGTCGAAAATAATTTTTATTCGATTGTTTTCTGCGAATTATTAAGAAAAAGGAGGAAAAAAAGGATCGAGAATAAACTTTTTGTTGACAACGATAGCCTAGTATAGGGAAATCTGCTTTCCAAAACTTTTAACAAAGATAAAACAGCGAATTGAATAACAAAGTGCTTGAAAAATTATTTTAAAAAGAGTTTGGAGTTTATTTGCATTGTTTTGGAGGAATAAACATTCGAAATTCCGCCACATCTGGCGATAGGCACCTTGAATAAACTGCATTTTAGCAAACTACATACACGGTGTTTACGCGTTCGTACGTGCACGGTGTTTACGCGTCCGTCCACTCCGCGCGCTTCACACCTGTACAAGATCGGCGGCCGCGTTACGTATGGTCCCACAGAATTTAAATGGTGCCTCATGTTTACAAGGTGTCATCGTCTTGACAGAAAATCAATCTTTTGAAACTATGATTTTCCGGCCTACTTTCTAAGATAATCACTATTTTTGAATGTCTTTCTCTGCGTCTCCCTCTAATTGCTACCTTTCTTCCTGTCAACCACAGCTTCCTCCTGCCTTTATTAGCCACCATTGGCGTTTGTTTCCCTCCTGCCTCTGCCCTTTCATTCTGCGTGGAAAAGGCGCCATTCATCGGAAGGAAAAAAGCTGTCCCCATCTGATTCCGCCGAGTACGCATCACAAAGGACTCCCCGGGGGACCCCCTTCGTCTTGCACATGCAACATTCCAATAGATTAGACGCTAGGACTTCTTTTAATTAATTTTGAACCCTCGGAAGACCCAAATTTAAAAAAGTTCTGAAACCAATTCTGTTCGCAATAATTCACGTCACAATAGAAACCAATAAGTTGGAATGTGATTTCCTATGACGTGAAGCATGCAATAGGTGTGCATTAAAACATGGTTGATTAGCGTAAGTTGAATGCTCCCAAATCGTTGAACACAACAATTGTGCTCAAGTCAGATTGTGACAAATGCTTTAAATATGCTTGCAGCTTTTTTTATAGTAAGGGATATTTCTGAGGATTTCGACATAATGTCGATGTCGATTAATGTAAAGAGTATATAATAACGATGAACTCTATGAACTCGATATGAAAACTGCAAATTTTATTAAAGTTTGTGATTAAATGACGATATCAAAAAAGGCCTGACTGGCCGTTTTATATACATATTAAATTAATTGTATTTAACCTTACGATTTTGACCTTTTCTCAAAATTTGAATGATAATTGCTAATCTATACCTACAAGAATGTTTTCAAACGCTTTTAAAAAACAATATCGAGGATAAGCTATTGACGTTTTTAATTAAATGTTTTTAGCTATTTTAGAAATCTTGAAAAGCTTTTTTGTTAAATCTCTTTAAAATAACTTTAAACTTATAACTTTCTTTCAATACACAGCGTCGACATACCACATACCATTACGTACAAATATATTTCAATAAGCATTGAAACATGCTTTTGTGACACATGTTTTGGTTTTCAAAAAACATAGCAAATTAATAAAAAGGGCTGTTGATGTACTAACAATATATGTTTGCTCGTTTTTTTCCACGCTGCGTTTTTTGTTTAATCCAATTGAGAGCATTTGTGAAAAATACCAAAATGAAAAAAACAGAAGTTCTGTAAATGACACAAGTAGTCCCCTTCAAACTCCTTTTTTCAACTGCATGATTAGAGTACAAAAAACTATTTTTCTGTAATTTGGAAAATTGTTTTATGTAAATTTCAATTGAATATCTCATAATTTGTATAATAGAATATGAGTTTTAAATAACATTTATCAATTAAAAACCATGTGTTATTTTACGTTTTCAGTATACACGTTTGACTGCTTTGTTAACGAAATCAATTAAAATTTCCGTTCGTTAAAAGCCCTGACGCATCCATCGCTTAACTAAACTAATATTTAAAAAGGAAAACAGAATAAATGAGTTATTCTCCAGGAATAGCCGAAGGTGCCGTTGATTCGCTCTTCCTGTTATTGCTGCTGCGAGAGGCAGGCGTCCGACTTGCAAATGCTTCACGCCGCGTCCTCTGAACTAAATGAGGCCGAAAACGACGTCAGCCATCAATTGTCCGAGGCCATTTTTGGAGGCATGCGCTCTCGTTGACCACGTTATTTGCGCTTTTTCTCTTGGACAGCGTGTGAAACGTTCAAGCGATCACTCAGATACAAACACATTTCTCTTGTTTCACAGGCCCCTTATTGGTTTTTCATCTTGTTGTCCTGTAGCTTCTCGAAATCATTGTTTTTAAATATTTTCACAATGCCCACTGGTAAACACTCTAAAATTTAAAATTAATAAATTTTTCAATTTTACTTGAATGCTCAATTAATATCATAAAACCACTTTTTCTAATATTGTAATTCTTGGTTGGCATGGAAATCTAAAAAACAGAAAAGAAATAAGGCTTATTTCTTAAGCCTAGTTCCGAAATTTTCTATTTTTTCCCCGCAAAACTATTGTTTTCTTTTTTGATTTCTATGTTCATTTGTATGTTTTATTAAAACAAAATCAAACTTTTAACATCTTCAAAAGTATTGCGCTCGAGTATTGTTTTAATTGCAAAAAAGCATTCTCTCAAGCATTTATAGAAACACTGAAGCAGCTTCCATTAAAAAACGATAAAACAAGTTTAAACTGGTTTTTTGAAAATTCATTTTTTATGTTTTCTTATTGAAAACAATATTTATTATTACGGAAAAGATACATCAGTTTAAAAACTACAAAGTTTCAACTCACCATGATGTTATTATATTTAAAAAAAATAAGAACATTAGCGAAAATCAATTAAGTTACTCTACGAATTCTTCTCAAAGTTTAGTTAGGGGCTAATTTCAGGCGAAATCGTCATCTTTTTTCAGTTCCGAAAAAGACTCAGTTTTGTTGTGCAAAGAATCAGAGAAGTGTTTGATATCACGTTCACCAGAGACTTCTTTTTGAATTCTTTCTTTCGGTTTCAACTTCCATTGTTTCTGTGCCACGTGAAAATCCAACAGTTTCATCGTGGACTGAAAATCGTCTGTGCGGGCCACTTGAGCGATCCGTCATAATGGCTGTAACAGCCCGGCGTCACTGAAAAATTTGAACTTGGCGCCCTTTCCGTCGCCCGTCTCGTTGTTTTCGACGTGGAGAACATTGCGGAAACATCGAAAGGGTCCCTTCTCACACAGGTCACATGCACTTCTTTGTTTTCCATTTGGTTACTACACCACATTTGGTCGTAATGAATATATTCCCATGGTTATATGGCCAAAAGTACCCTTTTAGTTAATTTCACAGTGTCTTTCAGTTTTAGAACAGCGGCTTCTGTAATTGAGCATTACAATTTCGGGTCTGGCCAAAAAGTGGACGAATAGCAATCTGGAACGTTTACCATTGTTTTTTTTAAAAATAAAATGAATTTAACCTTTTTTCATATTTCGGGTGCCTTTTTAAAAAAATCGATCTAAGTTTCACTGGGACATTTCGATTAAAGTTTATTTGCGTAGAAATTCATTTTTTCCAGTTATGTCATGTAAATTGAGCTAATTGAAGTTTCAATTACTCTCACTTTTCAAACTCAAAGTTTATGGTCAGCATATTTGTATATATTTTTTATATTACACCTTGAATCCAAAAAACAAAATCACAGATAGCGGAATTATCACGGTTTTTTGTTCAAGTCTAATCGACCGTTTAATACCGTTGAAAAAAGTTCATTCACAAAACAAAAACATTGGTTTTAAAACTAAAAAATGTTTCAGCATTTCGCTGTTGCAAACGATTAAAATATTCACAACTGCCAAACAAAAGCAATGACATTTTGATGACTGTGAAATTTTTTTTTTGACTTTTGATAGCATTAGCATTTCATGTCTTCTGTTCTTTTAATGGATGGCGCCATTTTCCCAAACTATGTTTTAGTTGCACACTTTTCCACCCATTCTTTCCAATTCAGATGTGTTATCAGAAGATTTTCGAAATCTAAAATAAATCTAGGTAAAAATAATAAATCTTAATTTCAAATAAATATAGGCAAAAATAATAAATCTAAATTTATCTTATGAATTTAATTTACATCCGGTTGTTGCGGAGCTTTTGCTGAAACGTAAATTTAGTTAAGCAAAATAAACTTCTTATTGAACTACGCAAGTCTTTCTTTTTCCTGATTTTCCGGTGCTGCAAACCAATGTGGACAGTTTGGAATTTTAAAATTTCACTTAATTTAGACAAACAAACCATGACGGCTTTATTTACTACTTTGATTGAAACTTTTCTTTGAAACTGCAGTGCAACAAAAATTTCTTTATAGTTTTCGTTTTATTAATAACAAAAACTTTTTATAACAAGCGAAACATTTAGTCAAACTCCAGCCTTCACTTTTAATGTTTTCCAACTTTTTACTATTACACTTTTCGTTTGCATGTCTAGCAGAAGCGAGTTTTTGCCCAGTGGAGTTTCCGGTTTCTTGGGTATTTCCACAAGTAGACCAACACATATCAACATTAGAAATTCTCAATTATACCCTGTCATTGAAACTTTCTAACTTTCCTACAAGCCTGCTCTGCGTTTACTCAATTAATCTTTTCACGAGTGCTTTGTTGAAAATGGTCGCAATGAATTTTCAATGAAAACAAACGTGACAGCCTTGTTTTGCCACATTTCTGTGCTTTTGACCTTCCCACCCAGTCGAAAGCGTTCGCTGTGGAATGTCCACTGGATCCCAGATGCCATCGTCGAGTGTGGTCATTAATCTGCGCCCGGGGTATGCAGTTTGCGTGCCTGGAATTCATTAATTCGCCTACCACATTCCATTTAAGCTTTTTAGAAAGAATCGAGAATTGTAGACTATTTTTACCCTAAAACAATTCTTTTTTGAAATTTTTGTTTTTCTGTTTTCACTGAAGTGAATTTTTGCTTTTGTAACGTTTGGTCACTCTAGTTTTAGCAGTAACCATCCAAATTATAGTAATTTCTGCAGTATCAAATCACCGCCTTTTTTTAAATAAAACAAAATATTCAAAACATTCGCTAAACTGCTTTTTTTCATTCAACTTTTTTTTAAATTTCTGAATCCATTTTATAAAATCCTAATCATTCCAAAGATTCAGATCTTTCTCAATTATTTTCGCAATTGAGCATTATCTGTTTTCGCAATAGGATAATTTCTGACTTGAAAAATCAGCTAAGCTAATGTGGAGAACACACAAATTCAAAATTTTTAAAAACTTTTTTTAAAAACGTGTTCCCTTTTTAAATTTCTCATTAATCTAACTTATGCCTATGCCTAACCCCACTGTTTTGAAAAATACTTGCCGCAGGCCTAAAATTTGGTTTTTGACACTCTTGCCGTTATTAAACGCCCAAATGAGCAGAGTTGAGTAAACAAGGCGTCATTTTGTTTTTCAGACCAAGTGATTTTCTTGAACTCGGCCGCTGTTTTCAAAAGTGGTCGTTTTTCTACGGTTTGTAGATATTTTTAGGACAACGTTCGTCTACAGTAAAGTTCTCACTTTAGTTTACCAACAAGGTCATCATAAAACTCACGAGTGAAATGATATTTAAAACAATATGAACCAGTTTTAAAGTTACAAAAACAAGTTTTAAAGCAATAATTTATTAAATTAAAATTCGTTTTTCACCTATTTAATTTTAATGAATTTTGCAATTTTTTAGCTGTATTTAGACAATTGGTTCTTTCACAAAATCAAAACCATTTAAAATTGTACTGCAACATTTAGGCACTTTTACAGAAATCTTTTTCTATGCGAAACAAAGCTAATTAAAAGGTCTGGCCTCTGATCTCCGAACCCTTTAGCCGTTTTTCATTGATCAGGATATGAGACCCATCAGGGGCCGCCGAATCTTAATGAGCGGGGCTGCAATCCGGCCGACTTCCGCTTTCCTCGGAAATGGACTCCTGCACTTGACTGGCTCCTTCATTTTCATCACCTAATGCCCATGTGAACTGAAAATGGCTAGAATTGCAGAAAAGTATTTTACAAAGAGATTTATTTATTGGTCCATTGAAATGTTTCATGGCAAATGGTTCACGTAGAGTTCTTGTTTTAAACAATACGAAGGGCCCTTATATTGAAACAGGCATTTCTTCGATTAAAAAATAATCAGTTTACTTGACTGTTTCACTATAAAAACTTCAATAATTTTCCCTTATTGTGATAAATAAGTTTCCCTTATTGTGAGCGATTCCATTGTGGAAGATATTATGAAAGCACAACTGAATGAAAAAATTAAATGCCCTCTCATCATTACGACAAAATTCAGCTACAAAATACAGAACACAACATTAATAACAATTGTTACCATTTCTCCATTTTGGGCCCCTATAAATATTTTTTCAAAGTTTTCCGTTCACAAAAAACACTAATGAAAATTTACCTGCAGTCCGAACGTTTTTGTGTTTTTTATCGTTTGTAAATCTTTTATCCTGGCGTCTTTTTCAATTATTAAACTTTCGAGGTTTAATCGAAAGTATCCGTTAGTTTTTGTCACATTATTTTTTAATAAAAATTGTTTTAATATTACAGTTGTGCAATTTAACACCAGTCGATTCCATACTAATAGTATCCAGTTTTCAGTCAACTGCAATTAGAGAAACAAAACATATTAGAGAATCATAATTGTGATTTAACTCTTCTCTTAAAATCGGAATTCAATTCACATGTGCACGGTTAAAATAAATCTCCTTTTGGTCTCTAGATCACGTTTTGTCTAGTAATCACATAGAAATCCGGAGAGTAAACAGAAACGAGTGCGGAAATCAAAAACTACACAAACGCGACATTCTAAGTATCTCAAACCCAGCATGTTTTATAAATTTTATATCTTAAAATAAGCAACAATTAAACATTAAAAACGGGAGGAGTTGCTTGAAGTACTGTCAAAACTAACATACAAACTATTAAAACACAGTGAAACATCACAGTCATGTTTCCTCAGTTAGTAATGTGTTAACCAAATTATGTGATTGTGCGTGTCAGATTTTATTGTTATTTGTTCGGTTTGAAAGGAAAGGTGTAATTTTACCGAAGCCATGTTTCTAAAAACAGGGATATCAGTCTAATTGGACTCTTCCCATTAGTCACACCCCGGTGAGAATTTCTAATTTGAAATCGACGCGGCCAATTAATTCCGCAACCTAATTAGATGTCCTGGCTGGATTTCATTCCCTGAACCCCTCTTTGCCTACTAAATCCATATTTATAGTGCTTGTCTACTTTATATGGTTTGATTTGCCTGATCATTCCCCTGTTTCCATTTTTCTCCACATGTCATTTCTACAGTTTTCCTTCGATTTTTCAATGGCAGCCAAATCACCTTATCATTTCTAAGCTATATTTAACTTTTCCACACCACCCCTTTCTTTTCGCTTTCTCTCCATTTTCTTCAAAACAAACAATCTCCAGATGACGATGGCCTCATTCTTCCGTCGTTTCTCAGTCGACGGCGAACTCGCCCCGAAAACCTCGCTCTCCTCCCCGAGAGGACGCGAAAAACCGCGACGAAGCCGCATTGCGGCCAGTTTCGAATCGGCGCGTCGGCGGTTCTCATTGCAACATTCAAACGACGTCTGTCAACATCTTCAGACAATCGCTATCAAAGCTGGAAAAACAGAGAACAGCAGTTTGCCTGATTTGCTAGAGGTAATAATTAAGGCATTTAATTTCAAGGAACACTTGGCAACATGATCGAATCACTTCGTGAACAATTGATTAACTTAATTTAATTTGTTGAAACATGAAAATAATTGAACTGCAGTGGTGCTCAATTCCGTCTGATTATTACGGATAATTACGGCCAAACATGGAAATTGAATGAAACATAGCACTAAATTTGTTCTTTTAAAAATATACGTTTTTCTTCTTTAGAAAGTTCCCGTCGGTCGATCTCCTCAAGCGAAACGAGTTTCTGTGGTCACCGGAGGAGACAAGGCCATTTTCCCTCACAAGAACCGGAAAAATCCGCCAAATCAGAAGGTTAGTCCTTTTTCCATCAAATGATTTGAGTGGTGCAGTACTAAACATTATTTGACAAACACTCTTTGTTCAATATAACGAGTTTTCAGGCAGATTGAAATCTCTAGTTTTGTAGTTTATTTTATAGTGTTTTAGGGTAACTCTAGGTTTATTGAGGGGGGTTTTTACTTCTTCAAATATGTTATTGTTTTCCTCGCCAAACTGACTTTCACCTTCAAACTTGACCTTTTTTGGCCTTTCCACCTCATTTCACTCAAATGACTTAATTTCCGCCACAAGGACATTTGCGATATGGGTGGCCAACGGGGGCAAAAACATTTTCGCTTTAAAATACCTACTACTGATCTCTTCTTTGAAGTATGGTGTTTTTAAATTTCGGAGAAAGTTTTTCTCTTTTGTTAAATTTCGTCGTCAAAAAACTTTTCTTACCTAGAAAAATTAAAACAAATGTAAAAGAAGACAGGGTTTGAATTGACAAACGTTTTAGTGTTTGTGAAAAAAAGTCTTTACAGTTTTGGAGAGATAAAATTAAAAAAAACAATTTTGTCTTGTGAATAATTTAATAACCATAAGGATATTAGAATTTCAGAAAAACACACAATGTTAACCGGATCTTTTTTATTTTTTTTGGATAAATGTTTCCAATAAGAAATAAGGTAATGCCGAAGAAATGTAAGCGGTTTTCGAAATTCGATAAAAATTTTATCAAAGGAAACCGAATAAATAATTATAAAAAACGTGAAAGAAGCAATTATAAAACCATAAACAGTTTTTTTAATGTTTCACTTCACTTTTAATACCAGCGGACTCTCCGCTTCTTTAGTTGTGGCCGCTGTCCGTTGTTATTGGTTATAGTTTCAGAAACAAATAGGTGATTTTGACCAAATATCTTCCCAAAGACACACAATACTCAAGCATGGCCTCTTTTGCTAATGTAACATTAAATTTTAAATTCAAAAACATGAAACATTTTTTTCTAATACAAAAAATATTCAAAAAACACATTGGCGTTTTAAATAATCTTAAGGCTTGGTTGAAATCACTCACTCTGAAATCATCAAACCTTAAAAACTTAAACTTATTAGTTAAAAATAGAAAACATTATTTCAAAAAAGACAAACAGATTTAATGTCTTCAATTTTTAATTATGTTTAAATGTTACATATATTTATTAATTTTTTGTTGAATTAATTCATCCCACTAGGCTCCAGGGTTCCAAATGTAGGCGAAAAGTAATAAGTGTCAGAAAAAGTTTTTTAAACTAAATTGTTTTACTATTTAAAAAACAACTTTGTTACCTGAAACGAAAAAAATGTTTAGCGAGAGTAAAAAAAGTAACAAAAAGGGAAACCAAAGATTTTTTTCACCAAGACTTTTTTTACCATTATAAATTGAAGTAAACATTTGCCGAACGTTTTCGATGAGTTGCCTAATAAAACTGATTTTCTGAATTAAAAAAAAATTACCTCCAAATACCTCTAATGTAGAGGTGGTAATTATGAAAAACATTAGTACAAAGCATGTCATTTGACTAATCATTGTGCTTAAGTGTTGCACAACCATTAATTTCGTATGATTTATTTCATGTCACTGGGCTCCGCTAGTCAAAAAATAAGGCACAACATGTTTGAATGTCAAATATTTTGGTAAGAAACAAAAAGGCCATTTATTGTCAATTTAACTTAAATACTTTCTATCAGCACGCCTTTCCTCCTGCGTCAGCGCCTCCTTGCCTCTTGTTCCCGCGTGCGTGTCACTTCTTTGGGCGCCCTTGGTCGGCCATCGATAGCCAGTGGCCACGAAACGTTGTGCCCTTCTCTCGTTCCCGAAATTGCAAGAGAGCGGCCGCCGGCGGCTCCGGCGTCCGGCTGAAACATTCAACCCATTTTTGGCTCCGCCGCCGCAGCTTCTCGATTCGATTGCTATTGTCACGTACTACTACGGGGGATTTCTTGCTTCTCGGGGGCCGCGTCTCCCGCGGGAGAGGCGCCGAAAATCACGTGGGGCCGCTATTTCTTTTGCGCGGGCTAAACATAACAACGTCTGCCGTTTCCTTGTTATTCACCGTCTCTTGACAGCACTTTTGCCTTTTCGTTAAACCGGATTTTGATTTGATTCAATTTAAAACAAAACTTAACACTCCCACTGTGGTTGATCGAATCGAAGTTCCTTTCAGAAAAAAATATAACCTCCAGGTGAAAGGTGAAAATCCGCATTTGGTATGTTTTTTTAAATTAATTTGAAGGTCAAAACATTTGAAAATTTCAAAACTTACCATTTTGTGTTATTCAGACGTTAACTGTCTTTGAAAAGCGATATAGATTAATTTCACCTTCTTATCTAAAATAGCTAGCTTTTCTTTGAACAAAATGTTGTGAAATGTGATTTTTATTTGGTTACACTAAAATATTGACCAACATTTATTCTGTTTATTGTAACGCTTTCAATTTTTAAGCAGAAGAGTTACTACTATTTAAAACATTGAAAAAAAAGAGTTAACTTTTGGCAAAAGTATAAAACTTTATTGAAACATCATATAGACATGTGAAATGTTGCGACTTTCGTAATCAAAATCAATTTACATGTTTCAGAAAATACTTAAAATCATATAGAACAAAAGAAAGCCATTTTGAACGATACTCATCTTTCTCTTGCTATTCCCTCGTTTTTAAAGTTTCTTTTCAAATGAAAAACAAATTAGGAAGCATACCTCAATCTATGTGATTACCAAGAATCAGTACCATAATTTAAATTCCACTCTAAATAATTGGTGAAACAGGATGAAATCACGCTAGACGGCTACTAATTTTTTGTTTGAAAAAATAGACCTCTTTAATCAGTTGAAGCTTTAATACAATGTTGCCATAAAATTTGTTTGAAACTTTAAAATCAAGTTTATGTCCCCTACGTGACAACCCGTATGCGGAATCAGTAAAGGATTCATGCGTGAAAAAGCGAACCGCAAACAGAGTGGGTGGTTTTATTCCTCATCGTATAAAAAGAGAACAATACAAATGTTAGAATGCTATAAAAAGAGAACAATAGATATTCAACTTGGCGAACTTTTCAAATCAACAAAACCACCTCTGGCATCATATCTTCAATTGAAATTCAGCCGAACCGATTGACGTGGTATGAGCAATGGCAAAATTTGCGGCTAGCATCACATTATGCAATGGCCAGAGGTGGTTTTGTTGATTTGAAAAGTTCGCCAAGTTGAATATCTATTGTTCTCTTTTTATAGCGTTCTAACATTTATATTGTTCTCTTTTTATACGATGAGGAATAAAACCACCCACTCTGTTTGCGGTTCGCTTTTTCACGCATGAATTGTTCTCTTTTTATAATTATTCTTTGAATAATTATGAATAAAAGTAGTACCAAAACACGTCTATATAACTGTCAACCCAAAACCCACGCCGGAAAAATGACAACGCCGCGCACAGTAACCACCGAAAAATATCGACGGAAAACAAAAATTATTCACATCAACAATGATTTTTATCATTATTATTATAATATAGTAAATGTGCCTTTTTGTTCAACACAATATGATTTGATTACTTCCTAACAGAAATATGCAATCGGTTGTTCAAATGATAATTTTTTTAAAAATCAAAAATCTGCAAAATTTTAAAAAAAAAGTTAAAAGTAAAAAGTAACAGTTGAGACTGCGTGAAAACACTATTTCTGAATAAGCAAAAAAGATTGCCCCAGGCTGGATTCGAACCCGGGTCCCGAGAATTAGAGCCTAACACGTACACCAATACACCAAGGGAGCGCCGCGCCGCCTTTTAAAAACGGTTTTTCGCTCGCGTTTGTTTATTTTTCTACCAAATTGGCTAAAAGTTGGCGCCCACCGAGAGATCAATAGGCCCAACAACCTGCCAAAAGTTGGTGATCGTAGCTTTATCCGTTCGTCCGAAACAACACGGTATACTCCAGACGGGAGACTTTGCCATTTCAGGCAGCTGAGAGGAATCAAACCACCGCGCAGCGCTACGCGCTGCGCGCAATTTTATACTAATGCCTGCTTTTGTTGAGACTTGTAACATTTATATAATTTAATTCAAAAGTGTTATGTATTTTTTATGAAAAAAATATCCTAGCAAACTTTCAGAACGCAAAACTTCAGCTTTTTCTTGTTATTATTTCCGTAGGTTGGTGAAGGACGCAAATCTCCCGAGAGTGTTTCCAATTCCAACGGCTGAAACTCGTTAGCAGCCTTTCAGCAATTGAAGGGGCCTCGGGTTGTTTACAAAGTTTGCAACTCAAGTCTCAAGCAGAAAAAACTTAGTTCCTTAGAAAACACTCTTCTCTCTAAAATTTTAGAAACTTTCTGAATACAGGTTTAAGTTATATTAATGTTGTGAGAAACATGTTTCATCTTGAGGCATGTACTTCTACTTGTCACTTTACCCGATTATGCTCTAGTTTTCCATTTTTGTGCTTACAATGTTTCATCTAAGGGTTAAAATGGCTACGCATCTTTTTTACATAATATTGCTTAAACTCATGGGTTTGTTCCACTTAACTAACTGCCTGCAGAAATTTACCCAAATCAATTTTCCAACACAAACGTCATTATCAATTATGGGCCTTCTTCGCAAAAGTTCATGGCACTCAAGAGGTAGTTCAAGGGGTCGATGGACGCCCAGACGCGATGTTTTCATCGCACGTTTTTATAAGGTGCTCTTAAACAATCTGTTTTTTTTTAAAATTTTAATAAACTCATCGAATTAAAATCCCGTAAATATGATTTACCTGATTGATTGACTATTACACCTTTTTTAAAGGTTTTTTTATATTTTTTAAAATTATTAAACTTTACAATTCTTTCTTGATCGCCATCAAAGTTTGAAGCAAATTGTTCGTAGTATAGGTAGCATTTCAAAAACATCTCATTCCATATTTTCTTTTTTTCAATGCAAAAGTCAAAACGATTTATTCTCCTGAGCCGATTTTTACTTCTGAAACATTTACATTGAAGTTCTTAAAAGAAATGATTTTATATGATGCTTATAATCACTTTTAAACCATTTCCCATCCTTTGGGCTCCAGTTTTACTTATGTTAAGTAGGTCGCTCCTGACTGTTGAAAATCTACATAGCCGAATAATTTGCTCTTTTTGAAACATGCAAAAGCTGTTTTTTTTGTTGTTTGTTACAGGAATTACATTTTCTGCTTCTGAAACAATCCTTTTCTCAATTAATGAATCCTTTTCTCAATTATTGCTAAAGTTTAATGTTTTAGGGCATATCCATTGTTTTTTCAAGAATGTGGAAATAAGAAGCAGTCGTTAACTTTACTTTAAAATTATTTCGGACTCCATATTCTCTAAAAAAAAGCTATTTTAATCGTGCTAGGTAATAATTTCGCGGTATAAAAACGTGAAAAAAATGTATGAAACGCCGCTTGTTTCAAAACTTTTTTAAAGTTTGGTAAACGGGTCTTTTGGCGATCGCCGTTGTCGTCGTTATTGATAAAAGAAAAGATGAACATTTACTTTTTTTTTCTGAAAAATCTGAAAATTTTCGACATCATTTTAAGTTTCCTCTCTATTTCATAGTTTTATTCTTCAAAACGTCCCCTAAATCCCTGCCACTCTTCCTTGTTTTCCTCGTTTCTGCATGATTGAACTCCTCCATTTGTCAAAGTTCCCCAATCCAATTCAATAATTCCCATCCCTTGGGCTCCATTTTGACTTATTTGAAGAAACTCTTTGACTGTCAAAAATCCACATCACCGGCTCATTTGCGCTCTTTGAAACATGCAAAAGCTGTTTGTTTTTCGTTTGCTACAGGGATTACATTTTCTGCTTCTGAAACACAGATGAGCCGGGAATTAGCCCGTGTCTGGGTGGAATGGAATTCTGCATTCTATGAATGAATTCTTTTTTTCACTTTTAAATCGACTCATAGTGTTTAAATGTTATAACACGGTAATACGTGTTAGATATTCATTGTAAAACAATTGACCGAGTTTAAAAAAATTACATGAAATAAACAGTTTTGCCAATTCGGTTTCACCTTAGTTTTCTCAATGCTTCACTGTGAGTATCGTTTAATGCCGATCTTCTCCCATTTAAAAAAATATTCTTCTCTTTATAATGTGTCCATTGCCAGCCAGAAATGGACAACATGGCTGCGTTTCAGGCCGAGTCCCATGTTTTTCCGACGCAGATCCAATTTCTTAGAGAATCTTCCTGTTTACTCATCCAGCTTAACTTCATTGACAGCAGCTCTCGCCATATTTTGGAACGGCGACTGGACACTAACGCCTTTAGAAACACATTTCCCAGTTTCATTTTATTCGACTAGGAATTTCTCAGTTTTTCCAAATGTTCCTAAGATACGTCAATAAGTTTCAACCTTATTCAAGTTAATCGTTGTTGGAACTTCTAAAATTGTATTGGGCTGTTTTAAAATTAAATTTTTTGGCGTTGTGTTATTATCCCTTATAACAGTTGGCCGTTTCTTTCTTTTTGTTAACACCGCAAAGTGTTAGGCAAAAATATGGTCGGCCGCATTTCCTAGGTTGGAGACCGGTAATTCGGTGGAAAGGGCGAAAATTAGCATAAGCCTAAAATTTGCCATGGGGTACATTTAATAGCTTTGCGGCCGAAGGCCGCCTAACTGTGCGGCCAGAGGCCGCCCCAGGAGTGTAGGACCGCCGAAGGCGGGCCGTAACTCCTGGTAAATATATAACTTGTTGTATAATTAGAAGTTTTAAAAAATACGATTTCTGGGGTAAGCGTTCCATTTATGAATAATTGAAATTGAAGTTTTAAAAAAACAATTTCAATAAGTAATTACATTTCGGCCAAATTATTGAATTTTTTTTATCCAGAAAAGTTGAAATTTGATATTTATTTACAAATTTGTTGATTGGAAAGATTTGTGGGTTTCGACCAATGGTTTTCGGAAATACACAAGCTCTTTAGTTTATTAAAAAATTAATTTCTTTTTTAAAATTAATTTAATTGGGATAAAAAATTCTTATGGATTCTTAGAAGTTTACAAATTAAAGTGAAAAAATGCAAACGTTATGTATAATCGCTTCTACAATTTAATTGAGTAGTATATTTCAATTTAAACTTTTAATTTTAAAAATTTTAGTTTATGGTCGCTTTTTCAAAACAAAATTCACTTTTTAATCCGAACCAGTAACGTTTGCTTGTATAGAATATTAACGTTTCATTCTCTGTTTTAATTATTTTGTGTAAGTAAGCAAATCGATTTTTGGGCATTGTCTATGAAAAATCGTTTGTTAGATAAATGTGTTACATAAAGTCACATTCACCCTGCACTTTCCGATCTTTGCTGCCCTCCTGCCTTTCTCCCCTGCAAGTGTCGCTTTGGGTCGTCGGCAATTGGCTTTTTCTGCAAAAACCAAAACCACCTGGTGCGAAGGACAGCTGTTCTCGATTTCCCTGTTAAAATATTTGTTTTGTCGGATGGAATCGCTGCCGCACGGCACGTCACTCACACGTTTCAATCATTTTCGCAGTTTTTCAAATGCAACATTGAAGCCTTTTTCTTTTCTGGAGCTGAAAATTAACAATTAAAAGTTAAAACAAAAAATTGATCTCGATTTATCATTTTTCTTTTTGAAGCGCAAATGTTACCTGAATCAGCGTAACATTTTTGTTACTGTGGATCTTCCCCTATGTAAATGTTTAGCAGAAACAATTATTTATCGGACCTCACTGGTTTCTACTCAAAATCAAACTCCTACGTTTGTTAACTTATAAAATACCTTTCCCTGCAATCAGCAAATTACCAACGATTAGAAATTCAAAATAAAAACAAGATGATTTTTGAAAGCAGTTTGTATTTAAAAAACTTAAATGATAATTTGATTATCTTTTATTTTTTTTGGTTAGAATTTAAATTTAAATCAGGGTTTTTTAAAAATTTTTTTAAAAATTTTAATTGTTAAAACAAAACATTTGTATTTGTATGAAAATGATTTACGTTCCTTGGAACTGCATAATTTATTATTGTGGAGATTTTTTTAAACTTGCTCGCAAATTTGAAATTTAGCTAAACAAATCTTTAATTTTCCTTCCATTTTTATTATGGAAAAACTTAGAATTTAGCCAACCAGTCTTACTTGTATCTACAATGTTTCATTCTAATCTCGAAGCTTGTGAAATTCATATCTTTCAATGCCTTGAATGTGATCAATGCACATACAAACTATGCAATGATTCTCCTGTTGAGCAGAATCCCAGTGGACTTGCTAAAACCTCGAAATGAGCCGTCATTTCATTTCCTTTCTCCTCGCCTGAGCCAACTTTTTCCGTCTCAGCTGGGAATTGCCGGCCCGGCGGCGTGATTGCTAGTTGAAAAACTTTGCTCTCCCTCCCAGCCTTGCGAATTGTTGCTGCTTTCGTCATGCAGATGTTTCGTGCGTTTTGTTAAAATGAAAGAAATGTTGTGCACTGATTCGTTCCACCCGATCACAAAATGTAAAACATTAGTTTGGTATCGCATCATGGGCTTTTTAGTTACCTCGATTCACGGTATACTTTTAGTACCAGTTCTTTCTTTTTAAGAAACTGAAAAGCTGATAACTTTGTTAGGCTCGTATAGAAACATGAACCATGAACTGTTAAATTTTGAATGACAAGAGATATCGTGGCGATCAGTTTTCTAAACTTCAATTCACAAAAAATGTTTTCATCTTTTGTTTACTTTTAATGTTTTTTTCTCACAATCCATGCTATTGCAGCTTAAATTATGTTGTGTAATTTCTGAAACATTAAACTGTTTCGAAAAACTACCAACATACGAAAATCATCAAATAACGCATTTTGGTTATTTAAAAATTTCTTTTGCTGCCGTGTTCGTTTTACTGTTTCATAATGGTTGTTTTAAAAAATGAGGTAGAAGGAATGATAAATTCAACGCCCATGCTTTGTGGAGGTTAAACAAACATTTTTTTAAAACAATCTACTACTAGATTGAAAAGAAATTATCTAATTTGAATTTAAATTAGGCAATTGTAAACCAATCGATTCCTCTAGAATCCAAGGGAAAGAGCACATTTCGTTCGTTCGGCCGAGAACACCCGTGTGTTTCACTCCCGGCGGCCAGCGTTATTACACAGTGCGTAGCCCGTGGCCATCGGCTGATTCCGAACCCAATTGACAACTTTCTTCGATTTCCAGACACCACTTCTGTCGAATCCTACTTCACATTACCTAGTTTATTCCACTGTAAAAGGGGCAGAATCTGAAATTGAGCAGTGCTTTTACGTAATTTTAGTGTTACACATAAACCATTTATCTAACTTTAAAAAAACTCACTATAGTTTTTATGTGATGGAGGATACTGGGTCATATAATTTTAAATAAGGCGTAAATGAAAATACATGCACAGCGCGTAAGGAAAAAATAGTGAAAACTGTCTGCCATTGGAACCAATGAAAATTTACTAAAAACGGAAAACCCGCTAAACGAATGTCAATGTTTCAGCTAAATATGAATATACATCCAAAATGCAAAATGCAGTTTCTTTTTCTAGGAAAGTGCATTTATATTTTAAACGCAATCTGATACTGTTACCCTTATGGCATCAACAAAATGGCGTATTTCAAAAGTTCTAAAACTGACGTCATTGGAGCCAAAGTGAAATTCTGTTTAAACTATTAGCTGTCTCATCCTCTTACACCACGCCTAGTCCTCTTCTCTTCGATGATTCATAGCAATAGCGCTTCAAATTACCTCCCACTTGAAGGCAGGCGACTTGATAAGACGGCAATATCCCTGTTTTCCGTTTTCGTCAGTTTCAGACGACGGTTCCGAGGAGAGCCTAGGTCTGTCTGAATTCCTCATTCTTCCACTTGAGAGTGCCAATATCCCTTCTTTTTTGTCCTCGATTCCACTGATTTCTGTTTGCCTTCGCTCGCCAATTGGCCTACTTCACCCCGTCGTTTCGCCCACAAATGACGCCAGTTATGAGGCGTGCATGCGATGGAGAATTCAGAACGACCTTTTATTCCACCACCATCATCTCCATGCTATGGATAGAAAGTTTTCTATTATTTCACGCATAACGGAAGATTTCTTCTACGATCCTAGTATTCATTCCTCATATGGTTTCAAAGAAACGCAAAATATTAAAATAAAACCCAACTTATTGCAATTTTTGTAATTTTCAGTAATTCCGCTTCAATGATTTATGTTGTGGGAGGTTTTCTTTGTTAATAATTTTGCTTGAAAAAAATTGTTTTTGAAATGTCCAGCTGATTATGAATTTTAGAAAAGGAGTTTAAACTCATAGTTAAAAAAAATAAATTTCAGCTGTACAATTCAAAATCTTACTGGTATTTTCATTAACACAGACAACGACTAATTTCAAAATGTGATAAAATTAATAGTTTATAATTTAAAAGTTTTTTGATTTCTCATTTTACAGTTTTAAGTTGATCTTAAAGCCAGATATTATTGATATGTTGCTATTGAGTGGAAGCTACTTTCACTACTTTTGTTCTTTTCCTTTCTTTGAATTGGGTTTCATCACTTTACCGAGTTTATTTTCGCAAAAGCCAAAATTGGAATGAAGCATACGATTTGGGACTTTCAAACACTTTTGAGTGAAAAAAACTTTTGAAAAATTTATAAAGGACTATTTTACGCTCAACGTTCCTACTTTGCAGTGTTACCCATTCAGTTCTACAGAGGGTAATATCGTAAATCAAACGGCGAGAACAAATTAGCGCCGTTCACGAGCAACGTTTGTATATTCTTTGTTCCAAGGGTTACTCATGCAGTAAACAACACAATAAAACATTTGAATAAAAATGTAGAGTTGTAGAGGAAGACATTAAAAACTGTAATTTTCGGAATTATTTCAGATCACAGTGAAACACTGAAAAGTGGCAAAAATGCATTTCCCAACAAATGTTGTAAAAATGTGAAACAACTATAAATTAATTTTAAAAAAAATAATTAAACTTTGATTCTTCAAAAGATGTTTTGGTTATTAAATCTTTCGTTTTCCTTGATTTTACAGCAAATCACTTTTTGAAGTGAGAAAACCCAAGTTTGTTTACGATGCATGCCTAAACCGACCTTTTGAAGAGCGTGAAAGTTTCATAAACAAATAAAAAGCGTAGTTTTATCCAAAAATAGTCCAATGTGACAGCTGTCTCCAGCCGGCCAGACTTCCTGGCGGGTGGCGTAAGTTGTGCGGAAATAAATTAGGAAAGCGGCCAAAACACAGGTGTTTTCTTCGATTTTCCGATTTCCCCCGATGACATCACTCTTGCTGCCAGCCGGCTACTTCGCGATTAGATAACGCTATTTTTGGATTTATGGAGCCTTTGATGGTTTTATTCTTTAAAATGGACATTCAGTTTATTTTCAATGCTGAATTTAAGAATATGCGTAATTTCTAATTGAAATATCAAAAACTCTCATTTTGAAACCGTGAATTAACAAAAACTTTCATTTTTCTTGGACACCATTTGTATTGTACGAACACTGCTTAGTTTATATCAATTGCCTTTTAAAAATTATTTTCAATTCAAAATATGTAACATGTAAAATATTTAAATCTATGATAAAAAGACCTCAACTTCTTTTCTAAACAATTTCTATTTAGTTCAAAATCGGTTTCATCAGTTTTCAAACTATAAAACACACGGGACTTTCTCCGTAATTCCCTTCTGACGTTATAAAGTGTGAGCTATATGACTCAGCTTCCTTATCTCTCTAAGACCGGTCCCGCGCATCCATCTCGGTCGCTGTCCGACCACAGTCGTTCGTATCAATGCCCACAATCGACAACACTCTTCAAATATTTTGCGTTCTTACCTGTTTTCTACATAAAAATAGAAAAACATCTATTTCTCACTCATCTTGATTCCAACTGCGCTACGGTCGCTACTTCACGCGCTGAAAATATATTTCTTGATATGCCATTTTTAAAGATGCTTTTTTCTGAGCTTAGATTGACCTGTTTAATTAGACTCTCTGTACACTAAACCTGCTTTCCTGGTATTTAATTTCTACACGATTGAAACTTTGACGTAAATCTGAAATTTTCTCCTGAATTTTTATTTGTTCTTAAAACATTTGCTTCGGCAAAAAACAGAAATCAAATCAAAATTTTAAAAAAAACTCTTTTAAGTTCTTCGATCTCACCTTTATGTAATTTAACTTTGTGTTAACCTTTATGGGCAACAATTAGTTTAATATTTTAGAGGAATCATATAACCCATAATGACCGTCAATCAATTGTTTACATTTTCATTTTTAGCATTCTTTCGTATACTTTTGCCTGCCAAACGAAAAAAAGTCCCAAGAGTCCCTGAAAAAAAAACAAAAAAGGCAATAAAACGGAAATTGCCAACATCTTAATTTTAGGTTATAGGTTATTACCAAAAATTCACACATTCATTAAAAACAGTAAACTGAGCGAGATGAGAGCCTGGAATTAGAAATAATTGTTACGTAAGAATCAAATTAAAAAAGGTGGAAATTTGGGTAAATCTTTTGTATCAAACATTACAAAACTTACAAACAAAAACACAAAATAATCATTGAAATAATTAACGAAACTGCGTAAATTAAAACGCAAATATTTGGTTTTAAGAGGTATTCGTCAAAACAAAAGTGTAAAATTTCATTTATGTCCGTTATGTTTCAATATAATCACATAATCATCGTTGTAAAGTATTTTAATACATTTGACAAAACATTACTTCTTTTAGGATTTGTTACAATATTCTACTGTTTCAATGACCTGGGAAGTTTTGGCATACATTTTTTTGGTAGATTCAATACCCAGTGGTAAGTTACGTACGAGTCAAATCAAGTAAAGAAGACTTAACGAGTACACATGTTTTTCAAACCTTATCTCTCCTCCCTCCCCCCTGTCCCTGCACTCTCGTCCTCCTCCCTTTCTCCGTCCGGTCAGCAGCCGCAATGAGTTGCCTTCGCGCGTTCCCTTGTGTAATAGAAAATGCCGATCGGCATTGCGACGAAATAGTGTGAGGTCAGCGGAGAGGGCGGAGATCACCTCGGCTAGAGAGTGCAGTGATCGAGGAGAGGGCAGAGAGGTCCTTCGATCAGTGGCGGTTCCTATTTGGGTACTTTATTATCAGCCACTGCGCCACTGCACGTGAATTCATCGATTTCAATGTTTTTTTTAAATTTCTCAGTAATATTTTACTTTAAATAGACCCAAGGCTCCAAGGAATAAATTTGTGAGTTCCTGTTTCCTATGATGTGACCTTGCAACATTCACTTCGCTTTTTTCAAACTTACTTATAACAAGCATTTAAGTTCATCTTGTTCCCAAATCATTGAAATTACATACTTTTTATTTGTAAATTTGGTTTTTCCTGGCATACTCATCATTCAAAATTCTCACCCTTTTCTAACCAGTTATGAAATATTCACTTGATCTGGCTAAGGTATTTCTGTATTAGATTTGTGAAACCGAGACAATTTATTTTTTGTAAACTTTTGGTATATATCATTTCACATAATTTTTTTAGTTTACTCTAACCAGTAGGCGAGTAGATTGAAAAAAATAAAATGAGTTTAAAATACCATGAATAATTACTAACATCAGTCATAAACAACAAACAATTTGTTAAAACATTCATATGAACTGAATTTTTATTTTCAATATTTTCAACTGATTTTTAAAAATAAATTTCAGTTTTCGTAAATAATAGACATTTGTTCTAAATGTATATTTAATTGTAATCTCCTTCGGTAAATTAAAACAGTCCTAAATAATGCGATAAGTTGAATAGAAAACAAGTAACTTCCCATAAAACGATGTTACGTAATATTAATTTATTTTTTCATTTTCGTGAAAAACAAAAAAACCACTGGCATAATTTTATGAACGAAATAAAGTTCCCTGTGGTTATCGAAATGTTTCAGAGTGATCGGTTAACCAACTTTTAAATCTAATCCCATTCACCCATCGCTATACTTGAGTGAAACATTTCTGGATTCGTTCTTATATTTTAATTTCTATACCTTTGCTTCTCGCTTTTGCCCTTTTGAATGTGCATACTTTACTCTTTCTCCCACAATCCCTCTGTTCTTCAGGCGTCGGTGCTCCACTGAGCTGGCGTTGTCAGGGCGAGGGGTAGGCGGCACAGCGCGACTGTCCGACGCGCTGGCCTTGTGTCTGTCGGCCAAGATGGAGACCAAAGAGTTCGAATTCCGCCCAACCAAGGAGACCCGTAGCAAAAGCCCCGGAGTCATCGGGAGACTGTCAAACTTTGCCAGGAGCAAAACCAGACACAGTCTGTCCGAGAAGAGCAGCAATTCTACATCATCCAATGAAAAGTCTAAAAAGGTTCCCAAAGTTTTCAAGTACTGCACCACTCAAAACAAGAAATATAATTAATACTAATTTTAACTAAAGATTAAAAAATCCCTTAATCGATAGTTTTAGGATCTTCACCGCGAGTTCCAAAAGTGCAGGGACAACCAAGACAGCCGTCTCGATCTCAGTTCAAACGACGTAAGTTCATCTTTGAACTTTCCGCTTTATTGATTTACTTTTTATACTTATTTTAATTTGTTTTTATATTATTTTTATAAAAATTCCATATCAAAGTATCACAATTATGTTTTAAAAAATCGTTGTCCGGATTTTTAATTTCTCACTTATCACAATTTTTAGCGTTTTCAATGTTTCACTTTGTGCTTATGTCATCTATTGTCGAACAATAACCAATTTGTAGAAACAAATCCTCCTAACACTCATTTTGTTAAATAATTTCAACGTCCCATGGGTGAATGTAAATGCCATGCAACCGTTAAAAAACTTGTTGAAATAATCGAACAAACACATAAATTGAATTTCAGAATTCATGTCAATTGATGACAATTAAAAAAGTCGTTCCAACGTTTTAACCAAAATTAATTAATAAATTTGTCCAAAGGGCGTGTTCAAGTGACAACTAAACACGTCCACAAATAATTTATCAGTGAATAAATCGACAATTTTATTTTTCTCTATTTCAGATCACCTCCATTCCGGCTTCAATCCGTGATCTGACGCAGCTCACGGAATTGTTCCTCTACAAAAACAAACTTACCCAAGTGCCTTCCGAAATCGGGTGTCTCGTAAATTTAAAGAAATTAGGTGAGTTCTTGGTGCATTTGAATTTTTTTCATTAGCTGTTTTTAATTTAGTTGACAGTTTTGTTTAAAAATTAAATTTACTCGAGCTTTTGAACATTAGTCCGAGATGAGGCAACAAGAAATCCTTTATAAAAATTCAGTGATTTGCTATGAAATTATAATTTTTATAATTTTTTAGACTTCGGCCAGTTATAAGGCAAAAGTTTTGTAAGCCTTTGAAACAAAAAAATTAATTGTTTCAATGGTAGGTGAACCTTACATAGAATAAACAAAAAAAAATATATCCGCAGAAAAATGAAACTAAATCATCATTTTCAGGTCTAAGTGAAAATGCGCTCACCTCTTTGCCAGACAGTCTCTCGGCTCTCACCCAACTGGAGACGTTGGATCTTCGGCACAACAAACTCACAGAGGTAGGTTTTTTTAAAGTTAAATATTTATATTTAAAATTTATTTTTCAATTTAAATACTAAATTAGATTGATTAAGACATTGTATTAAAAAATCAAAAATCTTTTGTTTCCAGATCCCTTCGGTCATTTACCGCATTTCCTCTCTAGAAACCCTGTGGCTCCGATTCAACCGGATAGTCACAATTGGTGATGAGATTGGAAATCTAAAAAAGTAAGTTCACCATTTTTAAAATTAAATCTAGTAAAACTTTTAGGTTGAAAATGATCGACTTGAGAGAAAATAAAATCAAGGAGTTGCCGGCTTCGATTGGAAAAATCCAATCTTTGGTCGTTTTTCTGATTAGCAAGAACCACCTGACACGGATTCCAGCGGGTTAGTTTCGTCAGTCAACAAAAACACAAGAAGTTTGGTTATATATGCTAGGTAGCTGTTTCATTAAAAAAAATTTTATAGTTCCATTTTTGGTTGTGAATATAATGTTTAACTTTTGTAATTGTGTTTAAATAATACGGTTTGCCCTTGATATTATTTTAAACCAATGGAAACGTGGTTTAATATTAGTACTTTTCCAGAGCTTGGCTAGTTTTATTAGCGATTAGTTTAAAGAATTATTTTTTGTTAAATTGGAGAAATATAAATTGCCACGAGAAACTTTGGGTATTTATATTAAAGTGAAAATTGGTAATTTTCTACGAGCAGGAACGTCACTTCACTGTTTCTATAAAGTTCGAAAAACCCATTTTTTAATGTTTTGCGTAGGCGATTGATAATTCAACCGCGATTGATAACCAAGCAAAACAAAAAGTTTTAAAAAAATTTAATGTTTAACAGGAATTTCATTTGAAATATTGCAAATTTCACTGCGAAAAATTTTATGTTCCACTTAGAAATATCTTTTCAGAGCTGGGAGAGTGCAGCAGCATGACCCAGTTGGATCTTCAGCACAACGACCTAATCGAATTACCGGAATCGATCGGAAAACTAAAAAATCTCATTCGATTTGGAATTAGGTACGTTTTTGAGACCTGAAAGTTAGGGGCAAATTTTTAAACAATTCAAATAGTCGAACGAATGTTTACATCTCACGGGAAACTTTAACATTTCTTTAAACAGAAAGAAGTGGTTTCTAATCTTATTTCTTTTTTTTTTAAGAAACAAGCTTCCGCGTTTACTTAAAAAAAATGAAAATTTTATTGCTCTCCATTTTTGGTTGTAAAACAATTATTTAATTGTTTCAGATACAACAAACTCCGATCCTTACCACCAAGTCTGGAAAGTTGTGTTCTTCTGGAGGAATTCATCGTTGAAGGAAACCACTTGCAGAGTCTTCCGGTAAATTTAAAATTTTTTTCAGCCATTTGAAATAATCTTCAGGACAATATGCTTACTTGTCTGCCAAAATTAAAAACCATCAACTTGTCCAGAAATGAGTTGGCTAATTTCCCTCAAGGCGGACCTCAGCAGTTTGCGAGTGCACAAGTAAGTTTTGTTAAAGTTTTCATTAATCTCCTCGCTTTAATTGTTGTTTTGAAAAACTTGGACTGTTAAACTTTGCTATCAAAACTATTTATGTTTCGATATTCTAATTCCGAATTTTAGACGATCAACATGGAACACAACCAGATAAACAAAATCCCCATTGGAATCTTCTCCAAGGCCTCTGGATTGACAAAGCTCAACCTCAAGGAAAACGAACTCCCATCATTGCCGCTAGGTATATTTAAAAAAAATTAAAGCACAACATTGCAAATTAATAATTATTAAAATTGTGAATTTCAATCAATAATTCAATTACAGTTTAAAAGTAAAGTTAAAAACACATACGAAACATTTGAGCGATTTTGATAAGGTCCTTTTTTAGATATGGGAACCTGGATATCCATCAGCGAATTGAATCTCTCCACAAATCAGTTGAAGGTTCTTCCGGAGGATATCGAGAAACTGGTAAGTGTGTCATATTTATACTTACTTTTTCAAAACTAAAATTTCCTATTGATTTCTCACAAGATGAATACATTTTGCCTAAATGATAAAATGTTTTTTTCTGATTTATGAATTTAGTTACAATTATTCAAACCTCTTGGCATTTTGAACCCCTATTAAACTCAACGTTTAGGTAAACCTCGAAATCCTCGTCGTTTCCAACAACCAACTCAAGAAGCTGCCCTCCCAAATTGGAAATTTGAAGAAATTGAGGGAATTGGACTTGGAAGAAAATGACCTGGATGTGATTCCTAACGAAATTGGTGAATCTTTTTCAGTTTTCAATCTCACATTTATTTTCAGGATTCCTTCTTCAATTGACAAAACTTTGGCTTCAGTCCAATAAACTTGTCAGTCTGCCAAGGACCATCGGAAATTTGGCATCGCTCCAGGATCTCCGCGTAGGAGAAAATAACTTGACTTCGATTCCGGAGGAAATTGGTGAGCTCTAGCATTATTTTTGCCTGCTCATATTGCTAACGCTTTAATTCTAGCCATTTTCTTTGTTAATATGGTTACAAACGTTTAATAATTCGTTGTTCTAACATTGAGATAAATCAAATTTTTTTCAAAATTTCGCATTTTGTCTTTTGAATATTTCCCGTAAACATCAATTCGAAGTGAACTCATCACTTTTAATTAAAAAGGCACCGTGTTGGTGGATTATCAATAAAAAATTATTTTCAGGCCATTTGGATTCTTTGAAATCGCTGTATCTAAACGACAATCCATCTCTTCACTCACTGCCGTTTGAGTTGGCTCTGTGTTCCTCCTTGGAGATCATGTCGATCGAGAACTGCCCTCTGAGCCAGATTCCACCTGAGATAACCGCTGGAGGACCGTCGCTTGTCATCCAGGTACTGTTTCGCGTTTAACAATCACTTTCGCAAATTTTGAACCATTCGATTTCGGTTTTTCAAAAAAAAAACATTTGTCGGTTTTTCCCCAATTTCAAAATAAAACACAAATTTGGCTTAGTTTCAATGCTTACTGCCATGGTCACTCTTAATCGAAAAAGATAGATAAATAAAATATTCGCAAGTACAATTTTTAAAAAAACTCTCCAAAACTGTATTTTTAAACTTCAGGAATATCAAATTTTACAAAACGTCAATTTCAGTACCTGAAGATGCAGGGTCCGTACCGTGGAGTGGTGTTGACGCAGTAGCCCTCCACTGCCTGTCCTCCGGTCCTCGTCCGCCCCGCGTGTCATCTCCAGTTCACTTCATTGTTGTAGAGTCCGCGGCCGATGACTTCCGTTGTTTTTGCACACTCGCCTCACGGGTGCCCCGAATTGTGCTCTTCGTCCCTATTTTCTTGTTTAAGCGATTTTCTCAGAAGATTGCGTATATTCGACATTTGTAAATATTCTATTCAGGAGATAAATAAATGTCACAGTTCCTTGCTTGAGTGTGAAATCAGAACTTCAAAGTAACAAAGTAACAAGTAACTGGCTCTTCTTAAAAAATTGATCACAATTTTGTGAAATGTCGCTATAGCAAAATTTTGTTTTTAAATTAATAATTTTTTGAAATGTCGCTATAGCGAGATTTCGTTTTAAAATTAATTATGTTTTGAAAACTCACTTCAGCGAGATTCCGTTTTTAAATTTATAGTTTTCTGAAACGTAGGCGAGATTTCGTTTTTAAAACTAAATTTTTTGGAAATCTCGCTATAGCGAGAATTCGTTACAAAAATATTTTTTGAAACGTACAAAAAATGAATTTCATAGTTACTGGAGCGCCACTGGAGCACCGTTTTAGATTTTTTTAATTATAAAAAAATGTTTTTTATAGTTTTTAAAAATTCATGCGCCACTGGAGCACCGTTTTAGATTTTTTTAATTATAAAAAAATGTATTTTATAGTTTTTAAAAATTCACGCGCTACTGGAGCACCGTTTTAGATTTTTTTAATTATAAAAAAATGTATTTTATAGTTTTTAAAAATTCATGCGCTACTGGAGCACCGTTTTAGATTTTTTTAATTATAAAAAAATGGATTTTAGTACCTGCATGTGTGTGTGCGTGTGTGTATATGTATGTGTGCGTGTGTGCGAGTGTGTGTGCGTGTGTGTAACTGTATGTGTGCATGTGTGTGCGTGTGTGTGTGCATGCGTGTGTGCGTGTGTGCGTGTGTGCGCGTGTATGTGCGCGTGTATATGTGTGTGTGATTGTGCGGGCGTGTGTGTGTGTGATCGCGTGTGAGTCTC
>JAJQXH010000083.1:32500-73858 GCA_022343465.1 Oscheius sp. G VE-2021
TCTCTCTCTTGCCTGCCCTCTAACATTTTGTGTCAATTGTATTCAACATGAGCCTTTGCAGTGAGATCATTCTCAGTGGTGTGGTCGTGCGCGGCGGTCGGTCTCGCCCAACTCTCCCATTTTCAACGACCAAGGTAAGTTTGCGGTCGATTTCTACTTCCAGCACATCCCTGAAACCGCCTGAGAATCCGTTGGCTAGAAGCTTTGATCAGCAAGCCAATGTATGATCTTTTGATGATGTCTGTCCTTCTTTCTCTCGCCACCATTAACGCGAGAAGTCTGTCGACTGACGCGAGATTAACGGAGTTGGAGTCAGCCTTGGATAACATTCGCTGGGATGTTGTCGGAATCACAGAAGCGAGGAGAATTGGAGTGGGATCACAGACACTACCTACAAGTAATCATGTCTTGTTCTACTCCGGAGGCCAAACAGCCCACAAAGGAGTAGCTTTTGTTGTTCGCAGAGAAATGTCGAAAGATGTGGTGTTCACACCAAAACACGATCGCCTGGCTACCCTAGTTCTGCAGAAGGAGAGAATGGCACTTTTACTGATCTACGCATCAACAAGCACATCAACTGACGAAGAATACGAAGATCTCTTTGATGAAGTTGAAAGAGAGGTGGAAAATGCCCGAAAAAGAAAGTTCACACCTGTTGTTATGGGAGACATGAATGCAATGCTATGTAGAGAACCTGGATTGGAACACGTTATTGGGCCTTACACCTCCTGCAATTCCAGTACAGGTATGAACCCACGAGGAAGACTTTTTGCAGAGGCTTGCGGTCGGATGGAACTCATGGTATGCAACACGTTTTTCAAACAAAGACACGGAAGACGGTGGACATGGAGGAGCCCGAATGGAACAACCTACAACCAAATTGATTACATTTGCGTTCCAAAAGATAAAAGAGTCCATGATTGCAGGGTGATAAATCGTTTTGAGCTAGATAGCGACCACAGAATGGTAAGGCTGGATTTGCATATCCAAAGAAAGAGGAATTGGAACACCGGACGTACCAAAGATAAGATTACGCTAAATCGAAACATCTACCGCCAGAATGCCACTTTGTTAGCTACAATCCCGAGGCCTATCGTTCAAGGGGCTGAAAACGCCTATAAGGCAGCTCGGGCTTTTACAGAAACGGCGGGAATCAACGCGTGGATTAAAACAACGAAAGAGCCCAAGTTTTCCCGAAAAACGAGAGGACTTTTGGAAGAAAGACTGCAATACCGCAATGATCCCACAAAAGTTGTCAAATACTCTGCAACGTGCAAAGCGGCGAGAGCCAGTCTATTGGAAGACTTGAGAAAAAAGAAGGAATCCCAGCTTTTGAAAGCAATTGAGAAAGGAAGGAAACTAGTTTCAGATGAAGGTTGCCGAAAGCGACTATCAGTCCCGGATCCAACAACTGGCGCCATAAGTCAAACAACAACTGAACATGCCGTACAACATTTTTACAACAATCTGTACTCCCCCACAGTTCAACTTGTTCCTCTACTACCAAATGAAGGAGAAACTACTCCTCCTTTCACAATAGATGAGGCTAAGGCAGCACTGGTTGCAGCCAAAGCAGGACATGCACCTGGACCAGATGGGGTTATACCTGACATGATAATTGACGCAAAAGAAGAGCTGGCACCTTTTCTACTGGAAATGCTGAATGGACTTCTCAGAGGTGACTCGATCCCTGAAGACTTGGTAAAAGCTAAGGTTACCCTTTTGTTCAAAAAAGGAGATCCCACATCAATCGATAATTTCAGGCCAATTTGTATGATTTCAGTCTTCTACAAAGCTATAACAAGAGCTCTGATGAACAGAATGGAGAAGTATCTGAATGAATGTGAAAGCTATACACAGACCGGATTCCGAAAGGGATTTGGTACAACCGATAATCTGCACACTATTAAACAGATCATCGAGAAAACAACTGAATATGGAATCAATGTTTACATTGCCCTGGTGGATTTTAAGAAGGCATTTGACAGTGTAGAGTGGAATGCAGTTTGGACGGCTTTGATAACACAAGGAGTAGAACCAGCACTCGTGAGAACAATCGCCCGCCTTTACGAATCGGCTACAACCTATGTGCAAGTCAACGAAGGTGATGTTGAAATCAAAGTGCAACGAGGAGTACGTCAAGGAGATACACTCTCGCCTCGATTATTCAATGCTGTCCTCAGATACGCACTAAGCTCAATTGACTGGAAAGACAAAGGGTTGAGAATAGACGGAAGAAGGATTACATCTCTGGAGTATGCTGACGACATACTGTTGATAGGAAAGACCCGGCTGGAGTTGTCAGAAATGTTAGGAGAACTAATTAAAGCAAGTGAAAGAGTTGGTCTCACAGTTCATGAAGGAAAGTCTGTTTTGTTAACATCCTGCACTTCCAGAAAACAGCCGTTAATTGTCAAAGGAAAAACTTTCAACTTTGTAGAAAAAGCCAAATACCTCGGTGGTTGGATAAGTTTCCCGCTCCAAACTTCAGATGAAATAGAACACCGTATAGCGTGCGCCTGGAAAGCGTGGAGCTTGATTTCGCCCCAACTTCGAAACAAACTAGTTTCAGTAAAACTCAAAAAGAGGGCTTTTGATTCTTGTATTATGGCGACTGTTCTTTATGGCGCAGAAACATGGAATCTTCGATCGTCCGACAAGCAGAGACTGACAACGGTGCAACGCAAAATGGAAAGGAGAATGATTGGAATTTCACTGGTAGACAGATGGTCCAACGAACGAGTCAGAGCGGCGACAAATGTCAAGGATTGGGTACAGGAAGCCTTCAAAAGAAAAGCAGCTTGGGCAAATAAGATCAGAAAGATGGATGAACGACGATGGGCAAGGATAACGACAACTTGGATTCCTTACAACTACTCCAACTGCAGAGGACAAGGACGACCCAGACTACGCTGGAGAGACGAACTGAAGACAACCTTTGGGCAGAACTGGTGGCAGCTAACAGAGGAAGAATGGACTAGACATTATATTCAGCACGTAAATCGTATGTGAAACTGAATGAATTATTATAATATTATTATTATTACATCGAGTGCTTCCCTTCTGGACAAGGGCTTTCTCGATGAGCGTTCATACGCAGATGTCACCTCCCAGAGTAAGTCGCCTTTGCTTCTCGCCCATCAGAATCTCTCTCTCTCTCTCTCTCTCTCTCTCTCTCTCTCTCAATCGTTTTCAAATTGACGCAATTCAGATTCGGCCTCAAGTACCTCGTTAAAGTCAGAGGGAACCGCGGCTGCATCTACTCCGTCGTCTACTGCTTCGCCTCCTCCGCCGCCGACACCAACTGCATCTGGACCCACTCCCACTGCTACTGCCAGTGAGGCCTCTCCCATCCGCCCTAGTGGTTCGTTCTTAAAATCTCTCTCTCTCTCTAATTAAATTCCCGATCTGTCTACATCTGTGTCTATCAGTATCTCTTCTGTCCGCTTATCATTCCATTTTAGAAAATTCTCTGGATCGATTGCCGACTGCTCAACCTTCTGGTTCTGCTGGAGTACCGAATGGCTCAATCGTGGCATCGGCACAATCGCCTCCGTCTCCCTCCTCTCCGGTTCAATCTCGCGCGGAATGGAACTTTGGGCAATATGGACGAACGAGGGGTTGGTGCCGCTAACGTTTTCAAATAGTCTCATTTGTTTCAGTAAGCTGGTCGCCCATGCCACGTGTGGAATACCCGTCGGTTGAAGGCATGGATCTGAATCGAACTCCGCCGGCCGGTAGGACTCTTCCGAGAGGCTTGGATCTGCGATTGCCCACTCGATCAACCCCGTCGTCATCCTCCAACAGCTTAGGATGTAAGTTTCTCAACGCCCAATCCATTTTTCTGAACTCTTTCGAAGATGCCAATAAGATGCAAAGTTTTCCTTGCGATACTGCCTTTATGATTCAAAAAGGAACCCCAAATGCGGCGCTTTAAGTGGAAAATGCGGAAAGCTGATTCTCATTCCTTTGCCTTTCCGATACCTCATATACCTTTTTCAGCCACCCAGTCATCGAAATCCGAGGAGGACAGTGATACGCAGGAATGTACTGAAGAAACCCAGACCTGCCGTTCCCTCTCTTCCACTACAGTGGCCACCGCAGAGGAGAGTAAGTATCATTCTCGATTGGTTTCACATTCAATAATTACAAAAGAGTTTCCGAAAAATGCGAGGAAATTACATCTCTGGATTCCATTTTTCCTTATGCCAGCGAAACCGAGTGCTACCCGCTGCCTAGTCATGACGTTGCGCCACCACCACATACGTGACAGTATGGCGCAGTGGTAGTACATTCGCTTGTTGAGACGAGGCTCCCTGGTTCAATTCCGGTCTTGGTTTTTTCTTTTGCGTTTTCGATTCTCACTTCATTCCAATAGTTGCCTGCCGCTGTTTACTTTTTTTTAGTATACTTCCATTAGCAGCGTTGTTCATTCATTGGTAGCTTGACAGCCTCACTGGCCAATTGGTAGTTTGTTTCTATTAGTTGCCAAAGCCTTTTAAAAGTGATTTAATGCCAGCCAACCGACACTTTGTTGACACCGCAGGAAATGGCCTAGGAATCGTGTTCTAATAGAGACCGCCCTGCTGGCTCGCATGAAGTTGCGTAGGCGGGCACTGCTCTTTGGATAGTCAACGCGCTGCCCCGCCCAGCATTAAGTGGCCGCGTGGCGCAATGCGAGTGAGCTAGCCTGCCATTCTCGAGGTTCTTGGTTCTATGCCGCTGGCAAGCATTTCTTTTGCTTTTTGGATTCTAACTTTCTTCCATGTGTTGCCTTTCGCGTTCTTTTATTTATTTTCTTTCTCACCCACCCTATTTCAATAGGCTCACAGAAACTGTTTTTCCTGATTCTTGATAACCCCAGTGGGTCGTTAGTTAGAACACAGCTCCTGATGACAGCCAGTTTAACTCCTAAAGACAAAGAGAGAGAGAAAGAAAGAAAGAGAGAGAGAGAGAGAGAGAAGAAGAAGAAGAAGAAGAAGAAGAAGAAGGAGAGGGAGAGAGATAGGGAGAGAGAGGAGTTCTGGGACTGAACGAATTTTTGCCCTATTTTGATTTCCTCCACATTGTCCTCCATATTAGCGGAAAATGCAATTTAAGTATATAAATTTATAGCCTTTTCATAAACAAAACTCAATTTCTCCTGCTTTCAGCGGAAGATGTGTCTGCTCGTGCGGACGAGGGACTTCTCGTGGCTGATGAAACGGATCGTCTCGGCGATGGAAGAACGGACGCTGAGGGCCCTCAGGACAGGGCAGACGTGGCGGCCCAGGAACAGCTTCAGCCAGTTTGGGCAGAAAAACGTAGGTTTTCACCCTTTAATCTAAAAAACATTCTGATTTAGACAACGTTCTCCGACAAGCTGCCGTGAGGGTTCAGCCAGCCAACTACGGCTACGGTGGTAGGGGTTCGTTTTCCCATCAAACTCATTGTCAGTCATAACTTTTTCAGACCTGGCCTTTGTGCTAAAAACCCAATTGCTGTTTGATTCATTCGCCCTTGTAGCCGGTTCTTCAGCAACTCGTCTGCCTTACGTGGGAAACCTCCAGACTTTCAATATAACCGTATGCGGATTAAACCCTCTTAATGTGGCAAGAAGGCTAAGAAATCAGCTGGTAGGGAATTCACAATCCTATTAAATGAAGTAATGTTTAGAGACCAGCTAATAACTTGCGTGGTTGCGCTCAAGTTGTGACGTATTTGGGGGTTCAAGAAGTTTCGTTGGATGACCTTCTGTCAACGGCCTGGTATATCCATTCTTTTGATCTTTGATGAGATCCGTTTTCAGCGGATGTCAGGACAACCGAGGAGAGGACGCCATGGTGACTCCTAGGACTCCGAGACTCTGCCTGCTCAAGGGGATCGCCCTGTCTGCCTGCTCAGTCTGCTCGCAAGACACCAGGTTACACAGGGCTCTACTGGCACCGGCATGTATCGTGAGTTTCTTTCTTTCTTTTTTGTCTCACCTTTTTTTTAAATGTTTTATTATGTTTTTCTTTCAGGCACACCCGATAGGCACTCATTGGAACATACCGGAACTAGAGCCGATCAGCGTTTGGCCGCCGGTCATCTCGACCAACACTGAGGTCTTCGTGTACATGGACATACGAAACAACCTGGATTATGCCATTCGAGTCAGAGTCACCGCGGAGGAGCACGTGGTTTCCGCAGATCCGAACATTACCATTCCTCGACAGAAGAAAATTTCGCTCGGATTCCGCCGGATTGGGACCGCCCAAACCAAATGTGTCATCAGATTCGTCATCGACGAAGTGACCATCGCCGCGCTGGCTGTGAAGTAAGGAGACGTCTCTACCTTCCACATCCTCTCCGATCTGGTCGTCCTTCTGTTCTTCTCATATTCTTCTGTTCGTCTTCTGTGCTGTGATGTGACGTCTGACGTGTGATGTCTTCTGTGATGTCTTCTGTGATTATGTGATACACGTTCAGTGAGATACCTCACCGTTTTCGGCATTGTTTATTGTTCTTACCTATGAATAAATTATCGGCCTACATTCAGAACTATCTAAATGAACATGCAGTTTTTTCACAGTTTTTTTTCTGTTTCTGTCTGTCTGTCTGTCTCTCTCTCTCTCTCTGTTTCTCTGATGTGTCTCTGTCTCTCTGTTTTTCTGTTTCATTCTCTCTCTCTCTCTCTCTCTGTTTCTCTGTTTCATTCTCTCTCTCTCTCTCTCTCTCTCTCTCTCTCTCTCTCTGTTTCATTCTCTCTCTCTCTCTCTCTCTCTCTCTCTGTTTCTCTCTTCTCTCTCTGTGTTTCTCTGTTTCTCGGTCTCTCTGTTATCAAATGAAAATATTAATCATATCAGTAGTGCCACAAAACAGAAACTATATGCAGTCTTAACTAAATACTACTGGAAATCTCACTTTAAGCCAAATAAAGAACCTCGACATTTGATTAAAATACCTTTTCTTAATAAATAAATCTGAAATCTATAATAAACAACTCAGAAGTTAAAAACCTGATCATTAATAAAAGTACTATTGTACCTCTTAAGACAGATATAGTTTATACATATGATCAACCAATTAGTAAACATGTCCTGAATTATAACTCCTTCTTGCGTAATCTAAATATGCAAAAGGCAAACCACATTTTAAATACTAATTGAGTGTGCCAAAATACAAAATATAAAAACTTTTGTAACTATAAGATAGGACACGCAAGGAGACCTATCAATGTTACAGGACCCCATGTTAGAAGAATTACTTTCAAAAGGAACTAACCATAGAATTGCTGATGTCCTTACCACAGCTGATATTAAAAACAAACTTTTGGCAACTTTGAGTAAACATGTTGAGGTTTTGGTTAAACACTATAAACTGAGCAATTTTGACAAAGAATTCATCACTAACTTATTTAAGAGAAAATAGATAGCTTAAATATGCATGTTTCACTAAATAATGAATATGATTTAAAAACAGTTAAAAATAGCCTTAAAGAAATTCATGAACACTTCGTAATTGTACCTATAGATAAAGCAAGCAACAACTATTCAATAATCTGCAAGAAACAATATTTGCTATTTATGAATGCAGAGTTAGGACTTACTAATCAGAATAATTCTTCCTCTGGAACCTATGAAATTTACACAAATGAAACAAAAGATGCAATTTTAGCTAGACACTTAATATTTAAACAGAGTTTTACAAAGAAAATCGAAGAAATATATGAAGATTTTAGTATTCCTGTAATATATGCAACCCCCAAATGCATAAAAAGGAACCTAAATGTCGATTTATTACAGGAGCTTATAATAGCAGTATAAAGTTTGTTTCAGTATAACTTAAAAACATTCTGGCATTTTTTAAATCACATTTTATACGATATTGCAAAACCATTGAGAGTAGGCACAGAATACGTCTTAATTGGATTTTGGATAGTAGTTATTCCTTGCTAAATAAATTCAAAACAGAAAACATCTCAAACTATAATGAACTTTTCACAGCAGATTTTGAAAGTCTTTTTACAAATTTGCCACATGAATGTGTTACCAATTCAGTTAAATATGTTTCTCTAACTCACTTTTTCATTCACACACTCACGCTTTCATACACGTGATCATCACACACACATACACACATTCACTCGCCCCCGCCCACTTTCATTAATTTTCTTTACCTTTTGTTTTTCAACTTCTTCGTCTCTCTCTCTCTCTCTCTCTCTCTCTCTGTTTCTCTGTTTCTCTGTTTCATTCTCTCCCTCTCTCTTTCTCTCTCTCTCTCTCTCTCTCTCTCTCTCTCTCTCTCTTTCTTTCTTTCTCTCTCCCTCTCCTTATTTCTTTCTTCCTCTACCGCCCTTTCTCTTTAGTTCAGCGATCTGATGTCTGAAGGTTTTGAGAAAGGCTGAGGTGGTTTGGTTATCTTTTTGTTTCTTACGAAATAGCTGTAGGTTTAAGATTTTTCACAGCGATTTCTTTTCGCTTTTCATGAATTTCAATTCAATTACGAAACAATATTGTTCTCTTTTTATCAATTCCTACAATCCAAACCACCACTCTCTTTGCGATTCGCTTTTTCACACATTTATATATAACAGCTTCCTTTTTTTTACACCATTTTGTTTATGAAAAAAGGAAGCTGTCATATATAACAGCTTCCTTTTTTCAACCCCCATGTGTATGGAAAAAAGGAAAAAGGAAGCTGTCATATATGACAGCTTCCTTTTTCATAAGGTGTGAAAAAAGGAAGCTGTCATATATAACAGCTTCCTTTTTTCAACCCCATGTGTATGGAAAAAAGGAAGCTGTTATATATGACAGCTTCCTTTTTTCCATACACATGGGGTTGAAAAAAGGAAGCTGTTATATATAACAGCTTCCTTTTTTCAACCCCATGTGTATGGAAAAAAGGAAAAAGGAAGCTGTCATATATGACAGCTTCCTTTTTTCATAAACAAAATGGTGTGAAAAAGGAAGCTGTCATATATGACAGCTTCCTTTTTCACACCATTTTGTTTATGAAAAAAGGAAGCTGTCATATATAACAGCTTCCTTTTTTCACACCATTTTGTTTATGAAAAAAGGAAGCTGTCATATATAACAGCTTCCTTTTTTCACACCGATTTGTTTATGAAAAAAGGAAGCTGTCATATATAACAGCTTCCTTTTTTCAACCCCATGTGTATGGAAAATAGGAAGCTGTCATATATAACAGCTTCCTTTTTTCACACCATTTTGTTTATGAAATAAGGAAGCTGTCATATATAACAGCTTCCTTTTTTCACACCATTTTGTTTATGAAAAAGGAAGCTGTCATATATAACAGCTTCCTTTTTTCACACCATTTTGTTTATGAAAAAAGGAAGCTGTCATATATAACAGCTTCCTTTTTTCAACCCCATGTGTATGGAAAAAAGGAAGCTGTCATATATAACAGCTTCCTTTTTTACACCATTTTGTTTATGAAAAAAGGAAGCTGTCATATATAACAGCTTCCTTTTTTAACCCCATGTGTATGGAAAAAAGGAAGCTGTCATATATAACAGCTTCCTTTTTCATACACAAAATGGTATGAAAAAGGAAGCTGTCATATATAACAGCTTCCTTTTTTCATAAACAAAATGGTGTATGGAAAAAAGGAAGCTGTCATATATAACAGCTTCCTTTTTTCATACTATTTTGTTTATTTAAAAAGGAAGCTGTCATATATAACAGCTTCCTTTTTTCAACCCCATGTGTATGGAAAAAAGGAAGCTGTCATATATGACAGCTTCCTTTTTTCATAAACAAAATGGTGTGAAAAAAGGAAGCTGTTATATATGACAGCTTCCTTTTTTCATAAACAAAATGGTGTGAAAAAAGGAAGCTGTTATATATGACAGCTTCCTTTTTTCAACCCCATGTGTATGGAAAAAAGGAAGCTGTCATATTTAACAGCTTCCTTTTTTCACACCATTTTGTTTATGAAAAAAGGAAGCTGTCATATATAACAGCTTCCTTTTTTCACACCATTTTGTTTATGAAAGAAGGAAGCTGTCATATATAACAGCTTCCTTTTTTCATACCATTTTGTTTATTTAAAAAGGAAGCTGTCATATATAACAGCTTCCTTTTTTAACCCCATGTGTTTGGAAAAAAGGAAGCTGTTATATATAACAGCTTCCTTTTTTCAACCCCATGTGTATGGAAAAAGGAAGCTGTCATATATAACAGCTTCCTTTTTTCACACCATTTTGTTTATGAAAAAAGGAAGCTGTCATATATATCAGCTTCCTTTTTTACACCATTTTGTTTATGAAAAAAGGAAGCTGTCATATATAACAGCTTCCGTTTTTCACACCATTTTGTTTATGAAAAAAGGAAGCTGTCATATATAACAGCTTCCTTTTTTCAACCCCATGTGTATGGAAAAAGGAAGCTGTCATATATAACAGCTTCCTTTTTTCACACCATTTTGTTTATGAAAAAAGGAAGCTGTCATAAATAACAGCTTCCTTTTTTCAACCCCATGTGTATGGAAAAAGGAAGCTGTCATATATAACAGCTTCCTTTTTTCACACCATTTTGTTTATGAAAAAAGGAAGCTGTCATATATAACAGCTTCCTTTTTCACACCATTTTGTTTATGAAAAAAGGAAGCTGTCATATATAACAGCTTCCTTTTTTCACACCATTTTGTTTATGAAAAAAGGAAGCTGTCATATATAACAGCTTCCTTTTTTCAACCCCATGTGTATGGAAAAAAGGAAGCTGTCATATATAACAGCTTCCTTTTTTCAACCCCATGTGTATGGAAAAAAGGAAGCTGTCATATATAACAGCTTCCTTTTTTCAACCCCATGTGTATGGAAAAAAGGAAGCTGTCATATATAACAGCTTCCTTTTTTCAACCCCATGTGTATGGAAAAAAGGAAGCTGTCATATATGACAGCTTCCTTTTTTCAACCCCATGTGTATGGAAAAAAGGAAGCTGTCATATATAACAGCTTCCTTTTTTCAACCCCATGTGTATGGAAAAAAGGAAGCTGTCATATATGACAGCTTCCTTTTTTCAACCCCATATGGTATGGAAAAAGGAAGCTGTTATATATGACAGCTTCCTTTTTTCACACACATTTTGTTTATGAAAAAGGAAGCTGTCATATATGACAGCTTCCTTTTTTCACACCATTTGTTTATGAAAAAAGGAAGCTGTCATATATGACAGCTTCCTTTTTTCATACACATTTTGTTTATTGAAAAAGGAAGCTGTTATATATGACAGCTTCCTTTTTTCACACCATTTTGTTTATGAAAAAGGAAGCTGTTATATATGACAGCTTCCTTTTTCATAAACAAAATGTGTATGAAAAAGGAAGCTGTCATATATAACAGCTTCCTTTTTCACACCATTTTGTTTATGAAAAAAGGAAGCTGTTATATATGACAGCTTCCTTTTTCACACACATTTTGTTTATGAAAAAGGAAGCTGTTATATATAACAGCTTCCTTTTTTCATAAACCCCATGTGTATGGAAAAAAGGAAGCTGTTATATATGACAGCTTCCTTTTTTCACACACATTTTGGTTTATGAAAAAGGAAGCTGTTATATATGACAGCTTCCTTTTTTCACACACATTTTGTTTATGAAAAAGGAAGCTGTTATATATGACAGCTTCCTTTTTCATAAACAAAATGTGTATGGAAAAAAGGAAGCTGTTATATATGACAGCTTCCTTTTTTCACACCATTTTGTTTATGAAAAAGGAAGCTGTTATATATGACAGCTTCCTTTTTTCAACCCCATGTGTATGGAAAAAGGAAGCTGTTATATATGACAGCTTCTTTTTTTCACACCATTTTGTTTATGAAAAAAGGAAGCTGTCATATATAACAGCTTCCTTTTTTCACACCATTTTGTTTATGAAAAAAGGAAGCTGTTATATATGACAGCTTCCTTTTTTCATAACCATTTGTTTATGAAAAAGGAAGCTTTCATATATGACAGATTCCTTTTTTCAACCCCAAGTGTATGTAAAAAATGAAGCTGTCAAAAATAACAGCTTACTTTTTCAAACCATTTTGTTTATGAAAAAAGGAAGCTGTCATATATGACAGCTTCCTTTTTTCACATCATTTTGTTTATGAAAAAGGAAGCTGTCATATATGACAGCTTCCTTTTTTCACACCATTTTGTTTATGAAAAAGGAAGCTGTTATATATGACAGCTTCCTTTTTTCATAAACAAAATGGTGTGAAAAAAGGAAGCTGTTATATATGACAGCTTCCTTTTTTCAACCCCATGTGTGTTGAAAAAAGGAAGCTGTTATATATGACAGCTTCCTTTTTTCAACCCCATGTGTATGCTGTTATATATGACAGCTTCCTTTTTTCAACCCCATGTGTATGCTGTTATATATGACAGCTTCCTTTTTTCAACCCCATGTGTAAAATGGTGTGAAAAAAGGAAGCTGTTATATATGACAGCTTCCTTTTTTCATAAACAAAATGGTGTGAAAAAGGAAGCTGTTATATATGACAGCTTCCTTTTTTCATAAACAAATGGTGTGGAAAAAAGGAAGCTGTTATATATGACAGCTTCCTTTTTTCATAAACAAAATGGTGTGAAAAAAGGAAGCTGTTATATATGACAGCTTCCTTTTTTCCATAAACATGGTGTATGAAAAAAGGAAGCTGTTATATATGACAGCTTCCTTTTTTCATAAACAAAATGGTGTGAAAAAAGGAAGCTGTTATATATGACAGCTTCCTTTTTTCATACAAATGTGTATGGAAAAAGGAAGCTGTTATATATGACAGCTTCCTTTTTTCATAAACAAAATTGTTTAAAAAAGGAAGCTGTTATATATGACAGCTTCCTTTTTTCAACCCCATGTGTATGGAAAAAGGAAGCTGTCATATATGACAGCTTCCTTTTTTTCAACCCCATGTGTATGGAAAAAGGAAGCTGTTATATATGACAGCTTCCTTTTTTCACACCATTTTGTTTATGAAAAAGGAAGCTGTTATATATGACAGCTTCCTTTTTTCATAACACATTTTGTTTATGAAAAAGGAAGCTGTTATATATGACAGCTTCCTTTTTTCATACCATTTTGTTTATGAAAAAAGGAAGCTGTTATATATGACAGCTTCCTTTTTTTCAACCCCATGTGTATGGAAAAAAGGAAGCTGTTATATATGACAGCTTCCTTTTTTCACACCATTTTGTTTATGAAAAAGGAAGCTGTCATATATGACAGCTTCCTTTTTTCATAAACCATTTGTTTGAAAAAGGAAGCTGTTATATATGACAGCTTCCTTTTTTCATAAACCATTTTGTTTATGGAAAAAGGAAGCTGTCATATATGACAGCTTCCTTTTTTCATAAACAAATGGTGTGAAAAAAGGAAGCTGTTATATATGACAGCTTCCTTTTTTCATACCCCATGTGTATGGAAAAAAGGAAGCTGTCATATATGACAGCTTCCTTTTTTCACACCATTTTGTTTATGAAAAAGGAAGCTGTCATATATGACAGCTTCCTTTTTTCACACCATTTTGTTTATGAAAAAAGGAAGCTGTTATATATGACAGCTTCCTTTTTTCACACCATTTTGTTTATGAAAAAGGAAGCTGTCATATATAACAGCTTCCTTTTTTCATAAACATTTTGTTTAAAAAAGGAAGCTGTTATATATGACAGCTTCCTTTTTTCACACCATTTTGTTTATGAAAAAGGAAGCTGTTATATATGACAGCTTCCTTTTTTCATAAACAAAATGGTGTATGGAAAAAGGAAGCTGTTATATATGACAGCTTCCTTTTTCATAAACAAAATGTTTATGAAAAAGGAAGCTGTTATATATGACAGCTTCCTTTTTTCACACCATTTGTTTATGAAAAAGGAAGCTGTTATATATGACAGCTTCCTTTTTTCAACCCCATGTGTATGCTGTTATATATGACAGCTTCCTTTTTACAAACCAATCTGTCACAAGGTGTGAAAAAAGCAAGCTGTTATATATGACAGCTTCCTTTTTTCATAAACAAAATGGTGTGAAAAAAGGAAGCTGTTATATATGACAGCTTCCTTTTTTCATAAACAAAATGGTGTGAAAAAAGGAAGCTGTTAAATATGACAGCTTCCTTTTTTCACACCATTTTGTTTATGAAAAAGGAAGCTGTTATATATGACAGCTTCCTTTTTCATAAACAAAATGTAAAAAAGGAAGCTGTTATATATGACAGCTTCCTTTTTCCATACACCATGGGGTTGAAAAAAGGAAGCTGTTATATATGACAGCTTCCTTTTTTCATAAACAAATTGGTGTGAAAAAGGAAGCTGTTATATATGACAGCTTCCTTTTTCCACCATTTTGTTTATGAAAAAAGGAAGCTGTTATATATGACAGCTTCCTTTTTTTAAACCATTTTGTTTATGAAAAAGGAAGCTGTTATATATGACAGCTTCCTTTTTTCAACCCCATGTGTATGGAAAAAAGGAAGCTGTTATATATGACAGCTTCCTTTTTTCACACCATTTTGTTTATGAAAAAAGGAAGCTGTTATATATGACAGCTTCCTTTTTTTCATAACATGGGGTTTATGAAAAAGGAAGCTGTTATATATGACAGCTTCCTTTTTCACACCATTTGTTTATGAAAAAGGAAGCTGTTATATATGACAGCTTCCTTTTTTTCATAACATGGGGTTTATGAAAAAGGAAGCTGTTATATATGACAGCTTCCTTTTTTCACACATTTTGTTTATGAAAAAGGAAGCTGTTATATATGACAGCTTCCTTTTTTCATAAACAAAATGGTATGGAAAAAGGAAGCTGTTATATATGACAGCTTCCTTTTTTCACACCATTTTGTTTATGAAAAAGGAAGCTGTTATATATGACAGCTTCCTTTTTTCACACACATTTTGTTTATGAAAAAAGGAAGCTGTTATATATGACAGCTTCCTTTTTTCACACCATTTGTTTATGAAAAAGGAAGCTGTTATATATGACAGCTTCCTTTTTTCAACCCCATGTGTATGCTGTTATATATGACAGCTTCCTTTTTTCCATACACATTTTGTTTATGAAAAAGGAAGCTCTCATAAATAACAGCTTCCTTTTTTCAACCCCATGTGTATGGAAAAAAGGAAGCTGTTATATATGACAGCTTCCTTTTTTCCATACACATGGGGTTTAAAAAAGGAAGCTGTTATATGTGACAGCTTCCTTTTTTCACACCATGGGGTTTATGAAAAAGGAAGCTGTTATATATGACAGCTTCCTTTTTTCATAAACAAAATGGTGTTGGAAAAAGGAAGCTGTTATATATGACAGCTTCCTTTTTTCATACCATGGGTTTATGAAAAAGGAAGCTGTTATATATGACAGCTTCCTTTTTTCATAAACATGGGGTTTATGAAAAAGGAAGCTGTTATATATGACAGCTTCCTTTTTTCATAAACAAAATGGTGTTTATGAAAAAGGAAGCTGTTATATATGACAGCTTCCTTGTTTGCATAACCAAATGGTGTGAAAAAGGAACCTGTTATATATGACAGCTTCCTTTTTTCCATACACATGGGGTTTAAAAAAGGAAGCTGTTATATATTACAGCTTCCTTTTTTCATAAACAAAATGGTGTGAAAAAAGGAAGCTGTTATATATGACAGCTTCCTTTTTTCATACACATGGGTTTATGAAAAAAGGAAGCTGTTATATATGACAGCTTCCTTTTTTCATACCATGGGGTTTATGAAAAAGGAAGCTGTTATATATGACAGCTTCCTTTTTTCATAAACAAAATGGTTTGAAAAAGGAAGCTGTTATATATGACAGCTTCCTTTTTTTCAACAAAATGGTGTGAAAAAAGGAAGCTGTTATATATGACAGCTTCCTTTTTTCCATACACATGGGGTTGAAAAAAGGAAGCTGTTATATATGACAGCTTCCTTTTTCATAAACAAAATGGTGTGAAAAAAGGAAGCTGTTATATATGACAGCTTCCTTTTTTCCATACACATGGGGTTGAAAAAAGGAAGCTGTTATATATGACAGCTTCCTTTTTTCATAAACAAAATGGTGTGAAAAAGGAAGCTGTTATATATGACAGCTTCCTTTTTTCATAAACAAAATGGTGTGAAAAAAGGAAGCTGTTATATATGACAGCTTCCTTTTTTCATAAACAAAATGGTGTGAAAAAGGAAGCTGTTATATATGACAGCTTCCTTTTTTCCATACACATGGGGTTGAAAAAAGGAAGCTGTTATATATGACAGCTTCCTTTTTTCATAAACAAAATGGTGTGAAAAAGGAAGCTGTTATATATGACAGCTTCCTTTTTTCATAAACAAAATGGTGTGAAAAAGGAAGCTGTTATATATGACAGCTTCCTTTTTTCATAAACAAAATGGTGTGAAAAAAGGAAGCTGTTATATATGACAGCTTCCTTTTTTCATAAACAAAATGGTGTGAAAAAAGGAAGCTGTTATATATGACAGCTTCCTTTTTCATAAACAAAATGGTGTGAAAAAAGGAAGCTGTTATATATGACAGCTTCCTTTTTTCCATACACATGGGGTTGAAAAAAGGAAGCTGTTATATATGACAGCTTCCTTTTTTCATAAACAAAATGGTGTGAAAAAAGGAAGCTGTTATATATGACAGCTTCCTTTTTTCATAAACAAAATGGTGTGAAAAAAGGAAGCTGTTATATATGACAGCTTCCTTTTTTCATAAACAAAATGGTGTGAAAAAGGAAGCTGTTATATATGACAGCTTCCTTTTTTCATAAACAAAATGGTGTGAAAAAGGAAGCTGTTATATATGACAGCTTCCTTTTTTCATAAACAAAATGGTGTGAAAAAGGAAGCTGTTATATATGACAGCTTCCTTTTTTCATAAACAAAATGGTGTGAAAAAAGGAAGCTGTTATATATGACAGCTTCCTTTTTTCCATACACATGGGGTTGAAAAAAGGAAGCTGTTATATATGACAGCTTCCTTTTTTCATAAACAAAATGGTGTGAAAAAAGGAAGCTGTTATATATGACAGCTTCCTTTTTTCCATACACATGGGGTTGAAAAAAGGAAGCTGTTATATATGACAGCTTCCTTTTTTCATAAACAAAATGGTGTGAAAAAAGGAAGCTGTTATATATGACAGCTTCCTTTTTTCATAAACAAAATGGTGTGAAAAAAGGAAGCTGTTATATATGACAGCTTCCTTTTTCATAAACAAAATGGTGTGAAAAAAGGAAGCTGTTATATATGACAGCTTCCTTTTTCATAAACAAAATGGTGTGAAAAAAGGAAGCTGTTATATATGACAGCTTCCTTTTTTCATAAACAAAATGGTGTGAAAAAGGAAGCTGTTATATATGACAGCTTCCTTTTTTCATAAACAAAATGGTGTGAAAAAAGGAAGCTGTTATATATGACAGCTTCCTTTTTTCATAAACAAAATGGTGTGAAAAAAGGAAGCTGTTATATATGACAGCTTCCTTTTTTCATAAACAAAATGGTGTGAAAAAGGAAGCTGTTATATATGACAGCTTCGTTTTTCATAAACAAAATGGTGTGAAAAATGGAAGCTGTTATATATGACAGCTTCCTTTTTTCCATACACATGGGGTTGAAAAAAGGAAGCTGTTATATATGACAGCTTCCTTTTTTCATAAACAAAATGGTGTGAAAAAGGAAGCTGTTATATATGACAGCTTCGTTTTTCATAAACAAAATGGTGTGAAAAAAGGAAGCTGTTATATATGACAGCTTCCTTTTTTCATAAACAAAATGGTGTGAAAAAGGAAGCTGTTATATATGACAGCTTCGTTTTTCATAAACAAAATGGTGTGAAAAAAGGAAGCTGTTATATATGACAGCTTCCTTTTTTCCATACACATGGGGTTAAAAAAGGAAGCTGTTATATATGACAGCTTCCTTTTTTCATAAACAAAATGGTGTGAAAAAGGAAGCTGTTATATATGACAGCTTCCTTTTTTCATAAACAAAATGGTGTGAAAAAAGGAAGCTGTTATATATGACAGCTTCCTTTTTTCCATACACATGGGGTTAAAAAAGGAAGCTGTTATATATGACAGCTTCCTTTTTTCATAAACAAAATGGTGTGAAAAAGGAAGCTGTTATATATGACAGCTTCCTTTTTTCCATACACATGGGGTTGAAAAAAGGAAGCTGTTATATATGACAGCTTCCTTTTTCATAAACAAAATGGTGTGAAAAAAGGAAGCTGTTATATATGACAGCTTCCTTTTTTCATAAACAAAATGGTGTGAAAAAAGGAAGCTGTTATATATGACAGCTTCCTTTTTTCCATACACATGGGGTTGAAAAAAGGAAGCTGTTATATATGACAGCTTCCTTTTTTCATAAACAAAATGGTGTGAAAAAGGAAGCTGTTATATATGACAGCTTCGTTTTTCATAAACAAAATGGTGTGAAAAAAGGAAGCTGTTTTATATGACAGCTTCCTTTTTTCATAAACAAAATGGTGTGAAAAAAGGAAGCTGTTATATATGACAGCTTCCTTTTTTGTTATATATGACAGCTTCCTTTTTTCATAAACAAAATGGTGTGAAAAAAGGAAGCTGTTATATATGACAGCTTCCTTTTTTCATAAACAAAATGGGGTTGAAAAAAGGAAGCTGTTAAATATGACAGCTTCTTTTTTTCCATACACATGGGGTTGAAAAAAGGAAGCTGTTATATATGACAGCTTCCTTTTTTCATAAACAAAATGGTGTGAAAAAGGAAGCTGTTATATATGACAGCTTCCTTTTTTCATAAACAAAATGGTGTGAAAAAAGGAAGCTGTTATATATGACAGCTTCCTTTTTCATAAACAAAATGGTGTGAAAAAAGGAAGCTGTTATATATGACAGCTTCCTTTTTTCCATACACATGGGGTTGAAAAAAGGAAGCTGTTATATATGACAGCTTCCTTTTTCATAAACAAAATGGTGTGAAAAAAGGAAGCTGTTATATATGACAGCTTCCTTTTTCATAAACAAAATGGTGTGAAAAAGGAAGCTGTTATATATGACAGCTTCCTTTTTTCATAAACAAAATGGTGTGAAAAAAGGAAGCTGTTATATATGACAGCTTCCTTTTTTCCATACACATGGGGTTGAAAAAAGGAAGCTGTTATATATGACAGCTTCCTTTTTTCCATACACATGGGGTTGAAAAAAGGAAGCTGTTATATATGACAGCTTCCTTTTTCATAAACAAAATGGTGTGAAAAAAGGAAGCTGTTATATATGACAGCTTCCTTTTTTCATAAACAAAATGGTGTGAAAAAGGAAGCTGTTATATATGACAGCTTCCTTTTTTCCATACACATGGGGTTGAAAAAAGGAAGCTGTTATATATGACAGCTTCCTTTTTCCATACACATGGGGTTGAAAAAAGGAAGCTGTTATATATGACAGCTTCCTTTTTCATAAACAAAATGGTGTGAAAAAAGGAAGCTGTTATATATGACAGCTTCCTTTTTTCATAAACAAAATGGTGTGAAAAAGGAAGCTGTTATATATGACAGCTTCCTTTTTTCATAAACAAAATGGTGTGAAAAAGGAAGCTGTTTAATATGACAGCTTCCTTTTTCATAAACAAAATGGTGTGAAAAAGGAAGCTGTTTAATATGACAGCTTCCTTTTTCATAAACAAAATGGTGTGAAAAAAGGAAGCTGTTATATATGACAGCTTCCTTTTTTCATAAACAAAATGGTGTGAAAAAGGAAGCTGTTATATATGACAGCTTCCTTTTTTCATAAACAAAATGGGGTTGAAAAAAGGAAGCTGTTATATATGACAGCTTCCTCTTTTCATAAACAAAATGGTGTGAAAAAAGGAAGCTGTTATATATGACAGCTTCCTTTTTCCATACACATGGGGTTGAAAAAAGGAAGCTGTTATATATGACAGCTTCCTTTTTTCATAAACAAAATGGTGTGAAAAAGGAAGCTGTTATATATGACAGCTTCGTTTTTCATAAACAAAATGGTGTGAAAAAAGGAAGCTGTTATATATGACAGCTTCCTTTTTTCATAAACAAAATGGTGTGAAAAAGGAAGCTGTTATATATGACAGCTTCCTTTTTTTCATACACATGGGGTTGAAAAAAGGAAGCTGTTATATATGACAGCTTCCTTTTTTCATAAACAAAATGGTGTGAAAAAGGAAGCTGTTATATATGACAGCTTCCTTTTTTCATAAACAAAATGGTGTGAAAAAGGAAGCTGTTTAATATGACAGCTTCCTTTTTCATAAACAAAATGGTGTGAAAAAGGAAGCTGTTATATATGACAGCTTCCTTTTTTCCATACACATGGGGTTGAAAAAAGGAAGCTGTTGTATATGACAGCTTCCTTTTTCATAAACAAAATGGTGTGAAAAAAGAAGCTGTTATATATGACAGCTTCCTTTTTTCCATACACATGGGGTTGAAAAAAGGAAGCTGTTATATATGACAGCTTCCTTTTTCATAAACAAAATGGTGTGAAAAAAGGAAGCTGTTATATATGACAGCTTCCTTTTTTCATAAACAAAATGGTGTGAAAAAGGAAGCTGTTATATATGACAGCTTCCTTTTTTCCATACACATGGGGTTGAAAAAAGGAAGCTGTTATATATGACAGCTTCCTTTTTCATAAACAAAATGGTGTGAAAAAGGAAGCTGTTATATATGACAGCTTCCTTTTTTCATAAACAAAATGGTGTGAAAAAGGAAGCTGTTATATATGACAGCTTCCTTTTTTCATAAACAAAATGGTGTGAAAAAAGGAAGCTGTTATATATGACAGCTTCCTTTTTTCATAAACAAAATGGTGTGAAAAAAGGAAGCTGTTATATATGACAGCTTCCTTTTTTCCATAAACAAAATGGTGTGAAAAAGGAAGCTGTTATATATGACAGCTTCCTTTTTCATAAACAAAATGGTGTGAAAAAGGAAGCTGTTATATATGACAGCTTCCTTTTTTCATAAACAAAATGGTGTGAAAAAGGAAGCTGTTATATATGACAGCTTCCTTTTTTCCATAAACAAATGGGGTTGAAAAAGGAAGCTGTTATATATGACAGCTTCCTTTTTCATAAACAAAATGGTGTGAAAAAGGAAGCTGTTATATATGACAGCTTCCTTTTTTCCATACATATGGGGTTGAAAAAGGAAGCTGTTATATATGACAGCTTCCTTTTTCATAAACAAAATGGTGTGAAAAAGGAAGCTGTTATATATGACAGCTTCCTTTTTTCATAAACAAAATGGTGTGAAAAAAGGAAGCTGTTATATATGACAGCTTCCTTTTTTCATAAACAAAATGGTGTGAAAAAAGGAAGCTGTTATATATGACAGCTTCCTTTTTTCATAAACATGGTGTGAAAAAGGAAGCTGTTATATATGACAGCTTCCTTTTTTCATAAACAAAATGGTGTGAAAAAGGAAGCTGTTATATATGACAGCTTCCTTTTTTCATAAACAAAATGGTGTGAAAAAAGGAAGCTGTTATATATGACAGCTTCCTTTTTCATAAACAAAATGGTGTGAAAAAGGAAGCTGTTATATATGACAGCTTCCTTTTTTCCATACACATGGGGTTGAAAAAAGGAAGCTGTTATATATGACAGCTTCCTTTTTTCATAAACAAAATGGTGTGAAAAAAGGAAGCTGTTATATATGACAGCTTCCTTTTTTCCATACACATGGGGTTGAAAAAAGGAAGCTGTTATATATGACAGCTTCCTTTTTTCATAAACAAAATGGTGTGAAAAAGGAAGCTGTTATATATGACAGCTTCCTTTTCATAAACAAAATGGTGTGAAAAAAGGAAGCTGTTATATATGACAGCTTCCTTTTTCATAAACAAAATGGTGTGAAAAAAGGAAGCTGTTATATATGACAGCTTCCTTTTTTCCATACACATGGGGTTGAAAAAAGGAAGCTGTTATATATGACAGCTTCCTTTTTTCATAAACAAAATGGTGTGAAAAAGGAAGCTGTTATATATGACAGCTTCCTTTTTCATAAACAAAATGGTGTGAAAAAAGGAAGCTGTTATATATGACAGCTTCCTTTTTCATAAACAAAATGGTGTGAAAAAAGGAAGCTGTTATATATGACAGCTTCCTTTTTCATAAACAAAATGGTGTGAAAAAAGGAAGCTGTTATATATGACAGCTTCCTTTTTTCCATACACATGGGGTTGAAAAAAGGAAGCTGTTATATATGACAGCTTCCTTTTTTCCATACACATGGGGTTGAAAAAAGGAAGCTGTTATATATGACAGCTTCCTTTTTTCCATACACATGGGGTTGAAAAAAGGAAGCTGTTATATATGACAGCTTCCTTTTTTCCATACACATGGGGTTGAAAAAAGGAAGCTGTTATATATGACAGCTTCCTTTTTTCATAAACAAAATGGTGTGAAAAAGGAAGCTGTTATATATGACAGCTTCCTTTTTTCCATACACATGGGGTTGAAAAAAGGAAGCTGTTATATATGACAGCTTCCTTTTTTCCATACACATGGGGTTGAAAAAAGGAAGCTGTTATATATGACAGCTTCCTTTTTTCCATACACATGGGGTTGAAAAAAGGAAGCTGTTATATATGACAGCTTCCTTTTTCATAAACAAAATGGTGTGAAAAAAGGAAGCTGTTATATATGACAGCTTCCTTTTTTCCATACACATGGGGTTGAAAAAAGGAAGCTGTTATATATGACAGCTTCCTTTTTCATAAACAAAGTGGTGTGAAAAAAGGAAGCTGTTATATATGACAGCTTCCTTTTTCTTAAACAAAATGGTGTGAAAAAAGGAAGCTGTTATATATGACAGCTTCCTTTTTTCATAAACAAAATGGTGTGAAAAAGGAAGCTGTTATATATGACAGCTTCCTTTTTTCCATACACATGGGGTTGAAAAAAGGAAGCTGTTATATATGACAGCTTCCTTTTTCATAAACAAAATGGTGTGAAAAAAGGAAGCTGTTATATATGACAGCTTCCTTTTTTCATAAACAAAATGGTGTGAAAAAAGGAAGCTGTTATATATGACAGCTTCCTTTTTTCATAAACAAAATGGTGTGAAAAAAGGAAGCTGTTATATATGACAGCTTCCTTTTTTCATAAACAAAATGGTGTGAAAAAGGAAGCTGTTATATATGACAGCTTCCTTTTTTCCATACACATGGGGTTGAAAAAAGGAAGCTGTTATATATGACAGCTTCCTTTTTTCATAAACAAAATGGTGTGAAAAAGGAAGCTGTTATATATGACAGCTTCCTTTTTCATAAACAAAATGGTGTGAAAAAAGGAAGCTGTTATATATGACAGCTTCCTTTTTTCATACACATGGGGTTGAAAAAAGGAAGCTGTTATATATGACAGCTTCCTTTTTCATAAACAAAATGGTGTGAAAAAAGGAAGCTGTTATATATGACAGCTTCCTTTTTCATAAACAAAATGGTGTGAAAAAAGGAAGCTGTTATATATGACAGCTTCCTTTTTTCATAAACAAAATGGTGTGAAAAAGGAAGCTGTTATATATGACAGCTTCCTTTTTTCCATACACATGGGGTTGAAAAAAGGAAGCTGTTATATATGACAGCTTCCTTTTTTCATAAACAAAATGGTGTGAAAAAAGGAAGCTGTTATATATAAATGTGTGAAAAAGCGAATCGCAAAGAGAGTGGTGGTTTGGATTGTAGGAATTGATAAAAAGAGAACAATATTGTTTCGTAATTGAATTGAAATTCATGAAAAGCGAAAAGAAATCGCTGTGAAAAATCTTAAACCTACAGCTATTTCGTAAGAAACAAAAAGATAACCAAACCACCTCAGCCTTTCTCAAAACCTTCAGACATCAGATCGCTGAACTAAAGAGAAAGGGCGGTAGAGGAAGAAAGAAATAAGGAGAGGGAGAGAGAAAGAAAGAAAGAGAGAGAGAGAGAGAGAGAGAGAGAGAGAGAGAGAGAAAGAGAGAGGGAGAGAATGAAACAGAGAAACAGAGAAACAGAGAGAGAGAGAGAGAGAGAGAGAGAGACGAAGAAGTTGAAAAACAAAAGGTAAAGAAAATTAATGAAAGTGGGCGGGGGCGAGTGAATGTGTGTATGTGTGTGTGATGATCACGTGTATGAAAGCGTGAGTGTGTGAATGAAAAAGTGAGTTAGAGAAACATATTTAACTGAATTGGTAACACATTCATGTGGCAAATTTGTAAAAAAGACTTTCAAAATCTGCTGTGAAAAGTTCATTATAGTTTGAGATGTTTTCTGTTTTGAATTTATTTAGCAAGGAATAACTACTATCCAAAATCCAATTAAGACGTATTCTGTGCCTACTCTCAATGGTTTTGCAATATCGTATAAAATGTGATTTAAAAAATGCCAGAATGTTTTTAAGTTATACTGAAACAAACTTTATACTGCTATTATAAGCTCCTGTAATAAATCGACATTTAGGTTCCTTTTTATGCATTTGGGGGTTGCATATATTACAGGAATACTAAAATCTTCATATATTTCTTCGATTTTCTTTGTAAAACTCTGTTTAAATATTAAGTGTCTAGCTAAAATTGCATCTTTTGTTTCATTTGTGTAAATTTCATAGGTTCCAGAGGAAGAATTATTCTGATTAGTAAGTCCTAACTCTGCATTCATAAATAGCAAATATTGTTTCTTGCAGATTATTGAATAGTTGTTGCTTGCTTTATCTATAGGTACAATTACGAAGTGTTCATGAATTTCTTTAAGGCTATTTTTAACTGTTTTTAAATCATATTCATTATTTAGTGAAACATGCATATTTAAGCTATCTATTTTCTCTTAAATAAGTTAGTGATGAATTCTTTGTCAAAATTGCTCAGTTTATAGTGTTTAACCAAAACCTCAACATGTTTACTCAAAGTTGCCAAAAGTTTGTTTTTAATATCAGCTGTGGTAAGGACATCAGCAATTCTATGGTTAGTTCCTTTTGAAAGTAATTCTTCTAACATGGGGTCCTGTAACATTGATAGGTCTCCTTGCGTGTCCTATCTTATAGTTACAAAAGTTTTTTATATTTTGTATTTTGGCACACTCAATTAGTATTTAAAATGTGGTTTGCCTTTTGCATATTTAGATTACGCAAGAAGGAGTTATAATTCAGGACATGTTTACTAATTGGTTGATCATATGTATAAACTATATCTGTCTTAAGAGGTACAATAGTACTTTTTATTAATGATCAGGTTTTTAACTTCTGAGTTGTTTTATTATAGATTTCAGATTTATTTATTAAGAAAAGGTATTTTAATCAAAAGTCGAGGTTCTTTATTTGGCTTAAAGTGAGATTTCCAGTAGTATTTAGTTAAGACTGCATATAGTTTCTGTTTTGTGGCACTACTGATATGATTAATATTTTCATTTGATAACAGAGAGACCGAGAAACAGAGAAACACAGAGAGAGAAGAGAGAAACAGAGAGAGAGAGAGAGAGAGAGAGAGAGAATGAAACAGAGAGAGAGAGAGAGAGAGAGAGAGAGAGAGAGAGAATGAAACAGAGAAACAGAGAGAGAGAGAGAGAGAGAATGAAACAGAAAAACAGAGAGACAGAGACACATCAGAGAAACAGAGAGAGAGAGAGAGACAGACAGACAGACAGAAACAGAAAAAAAACTGTGAAAAAACTGCATGTTCATTTAGATAGTTCTGAATGTAGGCCGATAATTTATTCATAGGTAAGAACAATAAACAATGCCGAAAACGGTGAGGTATCTCACTGAACGTGTATCACATAATCACAGAAGACATCACAGAAGACATCACACGTCAGACGTCACATCACAGCACAGAAGACGAACAGAAGAATATGAGAAGAACAGAAGGACGACCAGATCGGAGAGGATGTGGAAGGTAGAGACGTCTCCTTACTTCACAGCCAGCGCGGCGATGGTCACTTCGTCGATGACGAATCTGATGACACATTTGGTTTGGGCGGTCCCAATCCGGCGGAATCCGAGCGAAATTTTCTTCTGTCGAGGAATGGTAATGTTCGGATCTGCGGAAACCACGTGCTCCTCCGCGGTGACTCTGACTCGAATGGCATAATCCAGGTTGTTTCGTATGTCCATGTACACGAAGACCTCAGTGTTGGTCGAGATGACCGGCGGCCAAACGCTGATCGGCTCCTAGTTCCGGTATGTTCCAATGAGTGCCTATCGGGTGTGCCTGAAAAGAAAAACATAATAAAACATTTAAAAAAAGGTGAGACAAAAAAGAAAGAAAGAAACTCACGATACATGCCGGTGCCAGTAGAGCCCTGTGTAACCTGGTGTCTTGCGAGCAGACTGAGCAGGCAGACAGGGCGATCCCCTTGAGCAGGCAGAGTCTCGGAGTCCTAGGAGTCACCATGGCGTCCTCTCCTCGGTTGTCCTGACATCCGCTGAAAACGGATCTCATCAAAGATCAAAAGAATGGATATACCAGGCCGTTGACAGAAGGTCATCCAACGAAACTTCTTGAACCCCCAAATACGTCACAACTTGAGCGCAACCACGCAAGTTATTAGCTGGTCTCTAAACATTACTTCATTTAATAGGATTGTGAATTCCCTACCAGCTGATTTCTTAGCCTTCTTGCCACATTAAGAGGGTTTAATCCGCATACGGTTATATTGAAAGTCTGGAGGTTTCCCACGTAAGGCAGACGAGTTGCTGAAGAACCGGCTACAAGGGCGAATGAATCAAACAGCAATTGGGTTTTTAGCACAAAGGCCAGGTCTGAAAAAGTTATGACTGACAATGAGTTTGATGGGAAAACGAACCCCTACCACCGTAGCCGTAGTTGGCTGGCTGAACCCTCACGGCAGCTTGTCGGAGAACGTTGTCTAAATCAGAATGTTTTTTAGATTAAAGGGTGAAAACCTACGTTTTTCTGCCCAAACTGGCTGAAGCTGTTCCTGGGCCGCCACGTCTGCCCTGTCCTGAGGGCCCTCAGCGTCCGTTCTTCCATCGCCGAGACGATCCGTTTCATCAGCCACGAGAAGTCCCTCGTCCGCACGAGCAGACACATCTTCCGCTGAAAGCAGGAGAAATTGAGTTTTGTTTATGAAAAGGCTATAAATTTATATACTTAAATTGCATTTTCCGCTAATATGGAGGACAATGTGGAGGAAATCAAAATAGGGCAAAAATTCGTTCAGTCCCAGAACTCCTCTCTCTCCCTATCTCTCTCCCTCTCCTTCTTCTTCTTCTTCTTCTTCTTCTTCTTCTCTCTCTCTCTCTCTCTCTTTCTTTCTTTCTCTCTCTCTTTGTCTTTAGGAGTTAAACTGGCTGTCATCAGGAGCTGTGTTCTAACTAACGACCCACTGGGGTTATCAAGAATCAGGAAAAACAGTTTCTGTGAGCCTATTGAAATAGGGTGGGTGAGAAAGAAAATAAATAAAAGAACGCGAAAGGCAACACATGGAAGAAAGTTAGAATCCAAAAAGCAAAAGAAATGCTTGCCAGCGGCATGAGAACCAAGAACCTCGAGAATGGCAGGCTAGCTCACTCGCATTGCGCCACGCGGCCACTTAATGCTGGGCGGGGCAGCGCGTTGACTATCCAAAGAGCAGTGCCCGCCTACGCAACTTCATGCGAGCCAGCAGGGCGGTCTCTATTAGAACACGATTCCTAGGCCATTTCCTGCGGTGTCAACAAAGTGTCGGTTGGCTGGCATTAAATCACTTTTAAAAGGCTTTGGCAACTAATAGAAACAAACTACCAATTGGCCAGTGAGGCTGTCAAGCTACCAATGAATGAACAACGCTGCTAATGGAAGTATACTAAAAAAAAGTAAACAGCGGCAGGCAACTATTGGAATGAAGTGAGAATCGAAAACGCAAAAGAAAAAACCAAGACCGGAATTGAACCAGGGAGCCTCGTCTCAACAAGCGAATGTACTACCACTGCGCCATACTGTCACGTATGTGGTGGTGGCGCAACGTCATGACTAGGCAGCGGGTAGCACTCGGTTTCGCTGGCATAAGGAAAAATGGAATCCAGAGATGTAATTTCCTCGCATTTTTCGGAAACTCTTTTGTAATTATTGAATGTGAAACCAATCGAGAATGATACTTACTCTCCTCTGCGGTGGCCACTGTAGTGGAAGAGAGGGAACGGCAGGTCTGGGTTTCTTCAGTACATTCCTGCGTATCACTGTCCTCCTCGGATTTCGATGACTGGGTGGCTGAAAAAGGTATATGAGGTATCGGAAAGGCAAAGGAATGAGAATCAGCTTTCCGCATTTTCCACTTAAAGCGCCGCATTTGGGGTTCCTTTTTGAATCATAAAGGCAGTATCGCAAGGAAAACTTTGCATCTTATTGGCATCTTCGAAAGAGTTCAGAAAAATGGATTGGGCGTTGAGAAACTTACATCCTAAGCTGTTGGAGGATGACGACGGGGTTGATCGAGTGGGCAATCGCAGATCCAAGCCTCTCGGAAGAGTCCTACCGGCCGGCGGAGTTCGATTCAGATCCATGCCTTCAACCGACGGGTATTCCACACGTGGCATGGGCGACCAGCTTACTGAAACAAATGAGACTATTTGAAAACGTTAGCGGCACCAACCCCTCGTTCGTCCATATTGCCCAAAGTTCCATTCCGCGCGAGATTGAACCGGAGAGGAGGAGACGGAGGCGATTGTGCCGATGCCACGATTGGAGCCATTCGGTACTCCAGCAGAACCAGAAGGTTGAGCAGTCGGCAATCGATCCAGAGAATTTTCTAAAATGGAATGATAAGCGGACAGAAGAGATACTGATAGACACAGATGTAGACAGATCGGGAATTTAATTAGAGAGAGAGAGAGATTTTAAGAACGAACCACTAGGGCGGATGGGAGAGGCCTCACTGGCAGTAGCAGTGGGAGTGGGTCCAGATGCAGTTGGTGTCGGCGGCGGAGGAGGCGGAAGCAGTAGACGACGGAGTAGATGCAGCCGCGGTTCCCTCTGACTTTAACGAGGTACTTGAGGCCGAATCTGAATTGCGTCAATTTGAAAACGATTGAGAGAGAGAGAGAGAGAGAGAGAGAGAGAGAGAGAGAGATTCTGATGGGCGAGAAGCAAAGGCGACTTACTCTGGGAGGTGACATCTGCGTATGAACGCTCATCGAGAAAGCCCTTGTCCAGAAGGGAAGCACTCGATGTAATAATAATAATATTATAATAATTCATTCAGTTTCACATACGATTTACGTGCTGAATATAATGTCTAGTCCATTCTTCCTCTGTTAGCTGCCACCAGTTCTGCCCAAAGGTTGTCTTCAGTTCGTCTCTCCAGCGTAGTCTGGGTCGTCCTTGTCCTCTGCAGTTGGAGTAGTTGTAAGGAATCCAAGTTGTCGTTATCCTTGCCCATCGTCGTTCATCCATCTTTCTGATCTTATTTGCCCAAGCTGCTTTTCTTTTGAAGGCTTCCTGTACCCAATCCTTGACATTTGTCGCCGCTCTGACTCGTTCGTTGGACCATCTGTCTACCAGTGAAATTCCAATCATTCTCCTTTCCATTTTGCGTTGCACCGTTGTCAGTCTCTGCTTGTCGGACGATCGAAGATTCCATGTTTCTGCGCCATAAAGAACAGTCGCCATAATACAAGAATCAAAAGCCCTCTTTTTGAGTTTTACTGAAACTAGTTTGTTTCGAAGTTGGGGCGAAATCAAGCTCCACGCTTTCCAGGCGCACGCTATACGGTGTTCTATTTCATCTGAAGTTTGGAGCGGGAAACTTATCCAACCACCGAGGTATTTGGCTTTTTCTACAAAGTTGAAAGTTTTTCCTTTGACAATTAACGGCTGTTTTTCTGGAAGTGCAGGATGTTAACAAAACAGACTTTCCTTCATGAACTGTGAGACCAACTCTTTCACTTGCTTTAATTAGTTCTCTAACATTTCTGACAACTCCAGCCGGGTCTTTCCTATCAACAGTATGTCGTCAGCATACTCCAGAGATGTAATCCTTCTTCCGTCTATTCTCAACCCTTTGTCTTTCCAGTCAATTGAGCTTAGTGCGTATCTGAGGACAGCATTGAATAATCGAGGCGAGTGTATCTCCTTGACGTACTCCTCGTTGCACTTTGATTTCAACATCACCTTCGTTGACTTGCACATAGGTTGTAGCCGATTCGTAAAGGCGGGCGATTGTTCTCACGAGTGCTGGTTCTACTCCTTGTGTTATCAAAGCCGTCCAAACTGCATTCCACTCTACACTGTCAAATGCCTTCTTAAAATCCACCAGGGCAATGTAAACATTGATTCCATATTCAGTTGTTTTCTCGATGATCTGTTTAATAGTGTGCAGATTATCGGTTGTACCAAATCCCTTTCGGAATCCGGTCTGTGTATAGCTTTCACATTCATTCAGATACTTCTCCATTCTGTTCATCAGAGCTCTTGTTATAGCTTTGTAGAAGACTGAAATCATACAAATTGGCCTGAAATTATCGATTGATGTGGGATCTCCTTTTTGAACAAAAGGGTAACCTTAGCTTTTACCAAGTCTTCAGGGATCGAGTCACCTCTGAGAAGTCCATTCAGCATTTCCAGTAGAAAAGGTGCCAGCTCTTCTTTTGCGTCAATTATCATGTCAGGTATAACCCCATCTGGTCCAGGTGCATGTCCTGCTTTGGCTGCAACCAGTGCTGCCTTAGCCTCATCTATTGTGAAAGGAGGAGTAGTTTCTCCTTCATTTGGTAGTAGAGGAACAAGTTGAACTGTGGGGGAGTACAGATTGTTGTAAAAATGTTGTACGGCATGTTCAGTTGTTGTTTGACTTATGGCGCCAGTTGTTGGATCCGGGACTGATAGTCGCTTTCGGCAACCTTCATCTGAAACTAGTTTCCTTCCTTTCTCAATTGCTTTCAAAAGCTGGGATTCCTTCTTTTTTCTCAAGTCTTCCAATAGACTGGCTCTCGCCGCTTTGCACGTTGCAGAGTATTTGACAACTTTTGTGGGATCATTGCGGTATTGCAGTCTTTCTTCCAAAAGTCCTCTCGTTTTTCGGGAAAACTTGGGCTCTTTCGTTGTTTTAATCCACGCGTTGATTCCCGCCGTTTCTGTAAAAGCCCGAGCTGCCTTATAGGCGTTTTCAGCCCCTTGAACGATAGGCCTCGGGATTGTAGCTAACAAAGTGGCATTCTGGCGGTAGATGTTTCGATTTAGCGTAATCTTATCTTTGGTACGTCCGGTGTTCCAATTCCTCTTTCTTTGGATATGCAAATCCAGCCTTACCATTCTGTGGTCGCTATCTAGCTCAAAACGATTTATCACCCTGCAATCATGGACTCTTTTATCTTTTGGAACGCAAATGTAATCAATTTGGTTGTAGGTTGTTCCATTCGGGCTCCTCCATGTCCACCGTCTTCCGTGTCTTTGTTTGAAAAACGTGTTGCATACCATGAGTTCCATCCGACCGCAAGCCTCTGCAAAAAGTCTTCCTCGTGGGTTCATACCTGTACTGGAATTGCAGGAGGTGTAAGGCCCAATAACGTGTTCCAATCCAGGTTCTCTACATAGCATTGCATTCATGTCTCCCATAACAACAGGTGTGAACTTTCTTTTTCGGGCATTTTCCACCTCTCTTTCAACTTCATCAAAGAGATCTTCGTATTCTTCGTCAGTTGATGTGCTTGTTGATGCGTAGATCAGTAAAAGTGCCATTCTCTCCTTCTGCAGAACTAGGGTAGCCAGGCGATCGTGTTTTGGTGTGAACACCACATCTTTCGACATTTCTCTGCGAACAACAAAAGCTACTCCTTTGTGGGCTGTTTGGCCTCCGGAGTAGAACAAGACATGATTACTTGTAGGTAGTGTCTGTGATCCCACTCCAATTCTCCTCGCTTCTGTGATTCCGACAACATCCCAGCGAATGTTATCCAAGGCTGACTCCAACTCCGTTAATCTCGCGTCAGTCGACAGACTTCTCGCGTTAATGGTGGCGAGAGAAAGAAGGACAGACATCATCAAAAGATCATACATTGGCTTGCTGATCAAAGCTTCTAGCCAACGGATTCTCAGGCGGTTTCAGGGATGTGCTGGAAGTAGAAATCGACCGCAAACTTACCTTGGTCGTTGAAAATGGGAGAGTTGGGCGAGACCGACCGCCGCGCACGACCACACCACTGAGAATGATCTCACTGCAAAGGCTCATGTTGAATACAATTGACACAAAATGTTAGAGGGCAGGCAAGAGAGAGAGAGAGAGAGAGAGAGAGAGAGAGAGAGAGAGAACAGTATCTGCGAGCCTACTGAAATACGCTAGGTGAGAAAGAGAGAGATAGCGAGCGGCAACAGATGGAAGAAGGTTAGAATCCAAAAAGCAAAAGAAACGCTTCCCACCGGCATGGAACTGACTGCCTCCAGATTGGCAATCTACCACACTACCATTACGCTATGCGGGCACCTTTATCCAGGCGGCGCGGCTCGTTGATTACCGAAAGAGCACTGCCGCCTACGCGCGATTAGCATGACTTGATTCGAGAGAGAGAGCAGGGCAGGAACAATTAGAATAGGATTCCTAGGGCATTTCCGGCGGTGCCAACATGATTTTCGGGTGACTTGGCTTTCAAAAGGGTTGGCAACTATTAGAGAGTTAGGAATCGAAATGATAGAGAGAGAGAGAGAGAGAGAGAGAGAGAGAGAGAGAGATGAGAAAACTACCTGTTCCAGGCGAGGTTCCATGGCTCGGAGGGGGAGGAGAGCAGAGGGGCACCCGGTGGGCTGCCAGTCACTCCCACCCCGGTCCAGACGGTTCGGGGAGCCAGGTTCACGGGCTGAACCATTTAAGTATCCTTAGGGAAATCAAGTTGAGATCAAAGAGAAGAAAGGAGAGAGAGAGAGAGGGAAAGAGAGAGAGAGAGAGAGAGAGAGAGAAAGAGAGAGAGAGAAAGAGAGAAAGAGAAAGAGAGCGAGAGAGAGAGAGAGAGAGAGAGAGAGACCAACCAGCCACGAATGTCACAGGAGATGGAGAGGAGAACAGAGGAGCCGCGCAGCCTCGGGTCTTTGAGGCCGCTTCCAGTTCTCCTTGTCTAACTGAAATTCTCTCCATAGTTTTATAATTCTACTTTCACATACCCCGAGCCGGCGACAGGTTGGAGGTCGTAGTACATGGCGGGACGGGCTGAAATCATTTAATCATCCTGGGTGAAATCAAGTTGAGTAGAGATCAAAGAAATTCAGAGATGTGGAATCTAAGAAAAAAATAGTAGTGTTCCCCAGTCTAGTCAATGTAAATCGCTTGTTTGTTTCAATGGTCTTCACACCCTGCATTAAGTACCTTTAACTGCAGTTATACACTTGCGGCCTCAAAAAGTAAAGTCTAGAAAGTGAGGAAGTTAAGGGGATAGATTCACAATCCAAAAAGCAAAAACAAATGCTTGCGAAGCGGCATCAAAACTGACTACCTCTAGATCTCGCAGCCTACCACACCTACCATTACGCTATGCGCGCACTTTAACCTGGCTGCGCGGCGCGTTGATTACCGAAAGAGCACTGCCGCCTACGCGCGATTACCATTAGTTCGGTTGAGAGAGAGAGAGAGAGAGAGAGAGAGAGAGAGAGAGAGAGAGAGAGGGGCAGGGCAGGGGCAATTAGAATAGATCCCAGGCCATTTCCGGCGATGCCAACACGATTTTCGGTTGATTTAGAAGAAAAAACTAGATGACCACGTAGCACCAAGACTTAGTTGAGGCTCATTTTTGCGAACTAACGACTTGGTTCCTTTTTTGGAAACACAGTATCTGCGACCGTACTGAAATACGCTAGGTGAGGAAGGAAAAGATAGCGAGCGGCAACAGATGGAAGAAAGATTAGAATCCAAAAAGCAAAAGAAATGCTTCCCACCGGCATCGAAACTGACAGCCTCCAGATTGGCAATCTACCACACTACCATTACGTGCATATGCGGGCACCTTGTATCCAGGCGGCGCGGCGCGTTGATTACCGAAAGAGCACTGCCGCCTACGCGCGGTCGCGCTGACGATGATTCGAGAGGAGTTCCTAGGAGGCATTTCCGGCGGTGCCAGCATATATGATTTTCAGGTGACTTTGGCTTTCAAAAAGGGTTGGCAACTATTAGAGAAGAGTTAGGGAATCGAAATGATAGATAGAGAGAGAGAGAGAGAGAGAGAGAGATGAGAGAACAAAAACGCTACCGTGGGTGGACTGATGGCCAGGAGTCCGAGCACCGCGCTGATCCAGGCGTGCCAGGAAAGATCGACGGTCGGAAGGCGACTCGAGGAGGCGGCGTTCCGGCGAAGCGGCGGTGCAGAGTTCCCACGAAGCGGAGAAGAGGAGACGGGTGATCATGCGCCAGCCAGGGGGATGAACAGCCGGAGGCAGCCGGCCAGGAGGAAGAGCAGGAGGAGACAGACGGGCGACAGGCGGCTGGTGATGAAGAAGAGGAGCGGGAACGGCCAAGTGGCCCTTGCGGCATTGCCTCGAGAAGAACAGCGTATTGCCGTCTGGATCGGGTAGTCGGCTAAAAGTATTAAAGAGGTAAATTTGGAACGATGGGCTAACCTTTGGGTGTCTTATAATACTCCATCTGCTTGAGAGTGGCGTGGAGGAGAGAATGAAGAGAAGGAGGACGTCACTCCCGAGGAGGAGAAAGCGGTAGAAATTCTGACCACGTTGGGCCAGTTAGGTTTTAGAATGAATTCGGCTAAGGCTAATCGCTAGGCAAAGTAATAGGAAAATCACCATCAAATCACCCGCCCTCATTTGCCTATTTCGAATATTCACCAAATCTAATGAGGGCGAGGCGAGACGAGACTCACACGCGATGCACACACACACACGCCCACACAATCACACACATATACACGCGCACATACACGCGCACACACGCACACGCACACACGTGCATGCACACACACACACACACACATGCACACATACAGTTACACACACGCACACACACTCGCACACACGCACACATACATATACACACACGCACACACACATGCAGGTACTAAAATCCATTTTTTTATAATTAAAAAAATCTAAAAAACAGCAACTGCTCCAGTAGCGCATGAATTTTTAAAAACTATAAAATACATTTTTTTATAATTAAAAAAATCTAAAACGGTGCTCCAGTAGCGCGTGAATTTTTTAAAAACTATAAAATACGATTTTTTTATAATTAAAAAAATCTAAAACGGTACTCAGTGGCGCATGAATTTTTAAAAACTATAAAAAACATTTTTTTATAATTAAAAAAATCTAAAACGGTGCTCCAGTGGCGCTCCAGTAACTATGAAATTCATTTTTGTACGTTTTCAAAAAATGATTTTTTTTTTGTAACGAATTCTCGCATATAGCGAGATTTCCAAAAAATTTAGTTTTAAAAAACGAAATCTCGCTTCTACGTTTCAGAAAACTATAAATTTAAAAAACGGAATCTCGCTGAAGTGGAGTTTTCAAAACATAGTTAATTTTAAAACGAAATTATTCGCTATAGCGACATTTCAAAAAAAATTATTGAATTTAAAAACAAAATTTTGCTATAGCGACATTTCACAAAATTGTGATCAATTTTAGAAGAGCCAGTTACTTGTTACTTTGTTACTTTTGAAGTTCTGATTTCACACTAAGCAAGGAACTGTGACATTTGATTTATCTCCTGAATAGAATATTTACAAATGTCGGAATATACGCAATCTTCTGAAAATCGCTTAAACAAGAAACCATAGGGACGAAGCACAATTCGGGGCACCCGTGAGGCGAGTGTGCAAAAACAACGGAAGTCATCGGCCGCGGACTTGCATACAACAATGAAGTGAACTGGCAAGAGCACGCGGGGCGGACGAGGACCGGAGGACAGGCAGTGAAGGGCTACTGCGTCAACACCACCTCCACGGTACGGACCCTGCATCTTCAGGTACTGAAATTGACGTTTTGCTTCACAAATTTGATATTCCTGAAGTTTAAAAAAATACAGTTTGAGTTTTTTAAAAATAGGTGTACTTTGCGAATATTTTATTTATCTATCTTTTTCGATTAAGAGTGACCATGGCAGTAAAAGCATTGAAACTAAAGCCAAATTTGTGTTTTATTTTGAAATTGGGGAAAAAACCGACAAATGTTTTTTTTTTGAAAAACCGAAATCGAATGGTTCAAAAATTTTGCGAAAGTGATTGTTAAACGCGAAAACAATACACTGAGATGACAAGCGACGGTCCTCCAGCTTGACATTTTATCTCAGAGTGATTAATCTGGCTCCAGAGGGCAGTTCTCGGGATCGACATGATCTCCAAGGAGGAACACAGAGCCAACTCAAACGGCAGTGAAAGTGAAGAGATGGATTGAACCATCGTTTTTTAGGTAGCGATTTCAAAGAATCCAAATGGCCTGAAAATAATTTTTTTATTGATGAATCGCAACACGATTGCCTTTTTAATCAAAAAAAGTGATGAGTTCACTTCGAATTGATGTTTACGGGAAATATTCAAAAGACAAAATGCAGAAATTTTGAAAAAATTTGATTTATCTCAATGTTAGGAAACAACGAATTATTAATAGATTTGTAACCATATGATAACAAAGAAAATGGCTAGAATTAAAGCGTTAGCAATATGAGCAGAGCAAGAAATAATGCTAGAGCTCACCAATGTTCCTCCGGAATCGAGAAGTCAAGTTATTTTCTCCTACGCGGAGATCCTGGAGCGATGTATCTCTGATGGTCCTTGGCAGACTGACAAGTTTATTGGACTGAAAGCCAAAGTTTTGTCAATTGAAGAAAGGAATCCTGAAAATAAATGTGAGATTGAAAACTTTGAAAAAGATTCACCAATTTCGTTAGATCAAAATCACATCAAGGTCATTTTCTTCCAAGTCCAATTCCCTCAATTCTCTTCAAATTTCCAATTTGGGAGGGCAACTTAACTTGAGATTGGTTGTTGGGAAACGACGAGGATTTCTAAGGAGAGTTTACCTAAACGTTGAGTTTAATAGGGGTTCAAAATGCCAAGAGGTTTGAATAATTGTAACTAAATTCATAAATCAGAAAAAAAACATTTTATCATTTAGGCAAAATGTATTCATCTTGTGAGAAATCAATAGGAAATTTTAGTTTTGAAAAAAGTAAGCAAGTATAAATATGACACACTTGTCACCAGTTTCTCGATTATCCTCCGGAAGAACATTCAACTGATTTGTGGAGAGATTCAATTCGCTGATGGATTAATCCAGGTTCCCCATATCTAAAAAAGGACCTTATCAAAATCGCTCAACATGTTTCGTATGTGTTTTTAACTTTTACTTTTAAACTGTAATTGAATTATTGATTGAAATTCACAATTTTATATATCATTATTAATTTGCAATGTTGTGCTTTAATTTTTTTTAAATATCCCCCACCTAGCGGCAATGATGGGAGTTCGTTTTCCTTGAGGGTTGAGCTTTGTCAATCCAGAGGCCTTGGAGAAGATTCCAATGGGGATTTTGTTTATCTGGTTGTGTTCCATGTTGATCGTCTAAAATTCGGAATTAGGGTAATATCGAAACATAAATAGTTTTGATAGCAAAGTTTAACAGTCCAAGTTTTTTCAAAACAACAATTAAAGCGAGGAGATTAATGAAAACTTTAAACAAAACTTACTTGTGCACTCGCAAACTGCTGAGGTCCGCCTTGAGGAAATTAGCCAACTCATTTGCTGGACAAGGTTGATGGTTTTTAATTTTGGCAGACAAGTGGCATATTGTCCTGAAGATTATTTCAAATGGCTGAAAAAAATTTTAAATTTACCGGAAGACTCTGCAAGTGGTTTCCTTCAACGATGAATTCCTCCCAGAGAAGAACGCAACTTTCCAGACTTGGTGGTAAGGATCGGAGTTTGTTGTATCTGAAACAATTAAATAATTTGTTTTACAACCAAAAATGGAGAGCAAATAAAATTTTCATTTTTTTTAAGTAAACGCGGAAGCTTGTTTCTTAAAAAAAAAAAAGAAATAAGATTAGAAGCCACTTCTTTCTGTTTAAAGAAATGTTAAAGTTTCCCGTGAGATGTAAACATTCGTTCGACTATTTGAATTGTTTAAAAATTTGCCCCTAACTTTCAGGTCTCAAAAACGTACCTAATTTAAATCGAATGAGATTTTTAGTTTTTCCGATCGATTCCGGTAAGATTAGGTCGTTGTGCTAGGTCATGCTGCACTCTTCCAGCTCTGAAAGACTATTTCTAAGTGGAACATAAAATTTTTCGCAGTGAAGCGATTTACGCAACAATTTCAAATGAAATTCCTGTTAAACATTAAATTTTTTTTAAAACTTTTTGTTTTTGCTTGGTTTATCAATCGCCTGGTTGAATATCTTTCGCCATTACACGCAAAACATTAAAAAATGGGTTTCACTCAGGCTTTTTAAGCGAAAACAGTGAAGTGACGTTCCTACTTTTCGTAGAAAATTACCAATATTCCTTTTAATATAAATCTCCCAAAGTTTCTCGTGGCAATTTATATTTCTCCAATTTAACAAAAAATAATTCTTTAAATCTAATCGCTAATATCTGGAAAAAGTACTAATATTAAACCACGTTTTCATTGGTTTAAAATAATATCAAGGGCAAGCCACATTATTTAAACACAATTATAAAAAGTTAAACATTATATTTTGTACAAAAAATGGGAACTATAAAATTTTTTTTAAATGATTTACAGCTACCTAGCATATATAAACCAAACTTCTTGTGTTTTTGTTGACTTGACGAAAAAATTAACCCGCTGGAATCCGTGTCCAGAGTGGTTCTTTAGCTAATCAGAAGAAAAAACGACTGACCAAAAAATTGGATTTTTTCCAATCGAAGCGTCAGCAACACTCCTTTGATTTTTATTTTCTACCTCAAGTCGATCATTTTCAACCTAAAAAAGTTTTACACTAGATTTAATTTTAAAAATGAGTGGCCTTACTTTAGATTTCAATCTCATCACCAATTGTGACTATCAGGCGGATATCGAAGGCCACACAGAATTTCTAGAGAGGAAATGCGGTAAATAACCGAAGGATCTAAAATAAAAGATTTTTGTATTTTTAACAGTATGTCTTAATCAATCTATATTTAAGTATTTAGAATTGAAAAATAAATTTTAAATATAAATATTTAACTTTAAAAAAACCCTACACTCTCTAGTTTGTTGTGCCGAAGATCCAACGTTCTCCAATTGGAAATTGAAAACCGGGCCGAGAACTGTCGCGGCGAGAAGGTGAGCGCACATTTTCACTTAGACTTACGAAAATGGTGATTTAGATTTCATTTTCTGCGGATATTTTTTTTGTTTATTCTATGTGAAGGTTCACCTTACCATTGAAACAATTAATTTTTGTTTCAAAAATACAAAACTTTTGCCTTATAACTTTGGCCGAAATCTAAAAAATTATAAAAATTATAATTTCATAACAAAAATCACTGAATTTTTTTATAAAGGATTTCTTATGTTGCCTAAAATCTTCGGACTAATGTTCAAAAAGCTCGAGTAAATTTAATTTTTAAACAAAACTGTCAACTAAATTAAAAACAGCTAATGAAAAAAATTCAAATATCAAGAACTCACCTAATTTCTTTAAATTTACGAGACATCGATTTCAGGTAAAGGCACTTTAAGCCAGGACTAATTTTGTGGAGGAATTTAATTCCGTGGCTGCGTCAAGATCACGGATTAAGCGGAATGGAAAGTGATCTGAAAAATAAAATTGTCGATTTATTCACTGATAAATTGTTTGTCGACGTGTTTAGTTTGTCGCTTGAACACGCTCTAAACTTAGGACAAATTTATTAATTAATTTTGGTTAAAACGTTGGAACGACTTTTTAATTGTCATCGAATTGACATGAATTCTGAAATTCAAATTTATGTGTTTGTTCGATTATTTCTAACAAATTTTTTAACGGTTGCATGGCATTTACAATTCGCAATGGACGACGTTGGAAATTGATTTAACAAAATGAGTGTTAGGAGGATTTGTTTCTACTTCATTGTTCGACAATAGATGACATAAGCACAAAGTGAAAACATTGAAAACGCTAAAAAAGTGTGTGATAAAAATGAGAAATTAAAAATCCGGACTAACATTTTTAAAACATAATTGTGGAATACTTTTTGATATGGAATTTTTTATAAAAATAATATAAAAACAAATTAAAATAAGTATAAAAAAGTAAAAAATCAATAAAGCGGAAAGTTCAAAGATGAACTTAATCGTCGTTTGAACTGAGATCGAGACGACTGTTGTCCCTACACTTTTGGAACTTTCGCATTAATGATCCTAAAACTATCGATTTTAAGGGATTTTTTAATCTTTAGTTAAAATTAGTATTGAATTATATTTCTTGTTTTGAAGTGGTGCAATACTTGAAAACTTTGGGAACCTTTTTAGACTTTTCATTGGATGATGTAAAATTGCTGCTCTTCTCGGACAGACTGTGTCTGGTTTTGCTCCTAACCCAAAAGTTTGACGGTCTCCCGAAGACTCGAGGCTTTTGCTACAGGTCTCTGGTGCAGGCGAAAAATTCGAGACTTCTTTTAGTCTCCATCTTGGCCGACAGACACAAAACCAACGCGTCGGACAGCTCTCACCTGACAACTTACCAGCGTAGTGGAGCACCGGCCTGAAAAACAGAAAACGATTGTGGGAGAAAAATTAAAAGTATGCACATTCAAAAGAGGCAAAAGCGAAAAGAAAACAAAGGTATAGAAATTAAAATATAAGAACGAATCAAGAAATGTTTCACTCGAAGTATAAGCGATAATGGAGTGAATAGTTAGATTTAAAGTTGGTTAACGCAATCACTCTGAGTTATTTCGATAACCACAAGGAACTTTATTTCGTTCATAAAATTAATGCCAGTGGTGTTTTTGTTTTTCACGAAAATGAAAAATAAATTAATATTACGTAATACGTCGTTTTATGGGAAGTTACTTGTTTTCTATTCAACTTATCACGTATTTAGGACTGTTTTAATTTACCGAAGAGCTTACAATTAAATATACATTTAGAACAAATGTCTATTATTTACGAAAACTGAAATTTATTTTTAAAAATCAGTTGAAAAATATTGAAAATAAAAATTCAGTTCATATGAATGTTTTAACCAAATTGTTTGTTGTTTATGACTGATGTTAATAAATTATTCATTGGTATTTTAAACTCATTTTATTTTTTTCAATCTACTCGCCTACTGGTTAGAGTAAACTAAAAAAATTATGTGAAATGATATATACCAAAAAGTTTACAAAAAATAAATTGTCTCGGTTTCTAAATCTATTCAGAAATACCTTAGCCAGATCAATGAATATTTTCATAACAATTAGAAAAAAGTGAGTGAATGATGAGTATGCCAGGAAAAAGCAAATTTACAAATAAAAGTATGTAATTTCAATGATTT